>MJUU01069527.1:13834-82098 GCA_002080025.1 Modiolus philippinarum | reverse complement strand
AAAAAAAAAAAAAAAAAAAAAAAAAATCACCCATACAAATTTTTGTAACCCCCCATACAATTTACCCCCAAAAAATTTTTACCGAAAATTTTTTATTCCCCCATTTTTTTTATAAAAAGTCGATATGAAAAAAAGTTTTTGGAAAAGGGTATGATACAGGGCTAGCGATGCGATAAAATGTATGTGATAAAGGATAAGCCATGTGATAAAGGGTATGCGATAAAGGGTATGAATTAATAATGTGAATACTGAATGAACGTCATGCACTGTATCACATATTCAAAACGTCTGTATTTACTACTAAACATATGATAAAATTGAATAAAAACTCATTGCTCAAGAGCAACATATATTGTAAAAAAAAATGGAGACTTGCACTTCAAGATATGTTATGATCTTGTTTTGCCATTTTGATCTAATCACAATCTTGATAAACTTAACAACGTTTTGTTATTTATACGTATTTCAAGTTAATTGCTTTCAAGCTGTTCAGTGTATCAAGATCAATCAAGATAACTGCGTTCAAGGGCGATGAAGATGTGGTAAGTTTGTCTCGTTCAAACAAGATCAAATCAAAACTCGTCTTGATAGTTTTTAAACGAAATTAATAAGTAGATCTTACTTGATCTTAAACTATCTTAACACGACTTGATCGTCCTTGAAATCAATTATTTTGAAAACCAACTTAAAATCTTTCACTGTCTTAACCTTATTGTGTTAAGCCTGTCATGATCGTGTTTAGATCGAAATGGCCAAACAAGATCGTAAAATATCTACTAGTGTTGATATTGGCCACTAATCTAATCAATCAAAGTCCCTTTGAATGTCCAACAAATGTAATCCGTCTGTCATGGCTCGGGGAGGTTTTACCTTTGCTGTTGATGAAAATAGAAATTGTGTATAGACTGAAAAAAAGAAGATAATTTATAAAAATCATTAAATTGCTTTAAGTTTAATGCAAAAGAAAATAAGATTTATAACATACTGTTTAGTTAATTATTCATTATGTACTTCTTATTTTTTTCGAGTATGGCACTCGGTAGATGTCCTTAGTACTGGATTACTGGATTTTGGCTTCCTATTTCGTTATTTTTGGTAAGTTCTCGTTAACATTTGACTGCTTTACAAGTTACATAGCTGGACAGGCTAGTGTATTTTATTATATATTTTTCAGTTCAAACCCAGTACTTTTGGTGTCCATGGATGGTTTTCGTGCAGATTATTTAACTCGAAATCTCACACCAACACTTCAGCGGCTTGCTACATGCGGGGTTTATACACCATACATGAGACCCGTTTATCCTACAGTAACATTCCCAAACCACTATACAATCGTAACTGTAAGTTTAATTACCCAAATAGTCACAACTGAACACCAGTTACTCTCATCTACCACTGTGCAACAATGACTTGAAATTATCAATGTACAATAGAAAATAAGGTATGAGATATGAGCAAAGCCCATTTTTGAATGCCGTATGGTGACTTAAAGACGGAGAGCAACAATACAAGCATGGCTCCATTACTTTGTCTGACCGTGTATTTGTTGAGACTTTGCCGCATGTGCATTTACTCAATACCCTTTCATTTTTTTTATAAAAAGTCCAATATTAAACTATGTGCCCCACTTGTAGCCATTTTTTGATTCGATCATCGAAGTACTATTTCGAACAAGCCAATTTCAACTTAGCCCAGTGCCTACAGGGAAGATTTTTAAGTGCCCCATACGGTTCAATGCATAGATATGTTGGTTTTAAATGGGTTTAGAGAATATCTCGACTTCCCATATTGTGCAATATTAATTGATGTTTCCAGTTGAGATTAGGCATGCCGAACAGTATTTTTGATAGACACACTCAAGAACTATTCTGACAAAGTTTGGTTTCAGTTTGTTTGGCAGTGTTGAAACACGTGTACAGCATAACGAAATTTTACTGTTTTTATGCAACATCGGTATTCTTTTTATATATTGAGATGTTTGAATGAGTTTTCCCATTGGGTCCAATGTTTTTTACTATATCCCACTTTCAGCCCATCATGGATAAAAAGCGGATATTCCAGAGAGTATTTTTATGGGGAATGGATTGGTTTTTGCGTTACTTAAGAAATAGATTATTGCAAGCAGGCTCTATGCGAATTAGAACATGGGCAGACCATATATTTGTCAATATTTTATTCCGAGCGATAGCGAGGTATAAAATGAAGACAAATATAAGGTCTGACCATGTTCTAATTCGCAAAGAGCCCAAATGCAATAATCTATTTCGATTCTAATATATTTAACAAAAGTTTTGAACATTCGAAGCGGCTCTTAGAGAGCAATATTGGGTTTTGCACTGGAATTGAAAAATGTCGGAAAACTGAATACAAACACACATAAATGGACAAAGAGAAATCTATTTTCGTCGTTTTATTTATACAAGTGGCCCATAAGCTTATGAATTAATACAAATAATATGTTATAAAACATATAAAATACGGATGTTTTAAAATCGAAGCGGGTATAAGTGTGAGCTGGTTGTATTTCTGATTTATATAACTGCTAAGTTATGTTAATTTTGAAGCCAAAAAAAGGAAAGAAAAAGAATAAACTCATATTTATAATTCAATTAATGTTAAAAATTGACAATTTTATATTTAAATCATAGAGCATGATATGCCACATAGATAAGTTTTCATAACAACAACACATTCGTTGCTAGGTTACGGTTATGTCAATTTCAGTTCCGAGTTAACTGTTGTAAATTTCTATTATTGGTATTTATTTGATGTGAATTTTTGGGTGATTCATTATTCAAAACTTTATTTACACAAAATGAAATGAATATTGAGTGAATAAGATGTGAAATTGTACATTACGAATGTCCTTTTGTAAAAACATATACGCATGTGCTAAAAAATATTGTTGGAATTAGAACATAGCTTTGTTTCCAAAGCGAAAGAAGAGGGTCATATTAGAATTTCAAACAAATTTGTTCTCTGAGGGCCCTTTCGTATGGCTTGGTTTTTGTTCTTCCAAATGTTTGATTTTAATCTCTACTAATGAGAGATAAGTTGTTGAAAATGTCGTTTGCAGAACTAAATTTGCTGCAATATCGGTATTTTGTGTCACAAACGTAAGCGTTGTGATTTCCTGTTTTTTTTTGCATCCTTTGCAATTAGTATCCTAGACTCCCTTTAATGTTTAGAATTGTGTTAACAGTAAAAGTTAGTTCATCTAAGCAAACGCAACACATTTAAAGTCTTTTTAATTGCTGATCACGGGTACTGATCACCTGAATATATAAAGAAGATATGGATTATGTATCAAACAGATTTTTAACCGTTATTGAGCCACTGTGGTACAACTTTACGTTGAATTACCTTAAATTACCCCTATCAGGTATTTTATTGTATGTTTCTGCTATGCACTAATTACTGTAGATGAGGGCAATAACAAAATTTCCAAACAGAATTGTCAAGAGCCGAAGTCTAAGGGACAAAAAGATAAAGCAGGTGCAAAATTAGCTGAAAAAAATGTCAATGGTCCTGACTTACCCCGGTAGTACAGGCATTTCAAAAGAAATGATGGGTTAAACCAGTTTTACATGTTTATTGTACGTTATCACCAAAAACTAGATTTTGTAATTACGTAGGCACTATATTGCTGTAGGTTATCACTAAATACTGGATGCTGTAATTACATAGGCACTAATTACCGTAGGTTTTCAATAAATACTAGGTGTTGAAATAACATAGGCACGAGTAACTGTAGGTTATCAAACAAATATTAGTTGCTGTAATTACATAGGCACTAATTACTGTAAGCTATCACTAAATACTAGGTGCTATAATTACATATGCAATAGTGAGTGTAGGTTTATCACCAAATATTACGTGCTTTATTTAACTGTAGGTTATCACCAAATACTAGGTACTGTAATTACAAACGAACACCGACGCAATTCTGGTTCATTTAATGTTTGTTGAAACCCCGCATTCATGGATAATGAACAGCATGGATATAGCATTGCTCGACAATTGGCAATGAATTCCACTCAAACCGGTGCTTGTGTTAAGAATATAGCGCTAACGTTACTTATCTATTGTTAACGCATTGTATTTATGACGTTATACACAAGTTCTTGTATGGGCGACTTAGCCAACGCATATACGTTTATTAAACAACGCATTTGAAAGTATTTACGACTTCATAGTATATTCCCCACATTTAAATGGTGCCTTAACCAATATATAATAATTTGAAAGCTGTGAGAGCCGGACACAAAGGTACTGTGACGAGACTTTTACGAAAAACTGAAGATAATTTTGACGATGAAGAAAGTGCCGAACGTTTAGAGACATTAGTTGAAAAACAAAAGACAATAATTGCTTTGGATGAGGAAATTCTAAAATCAACAAAGGATGACGACATCGAGGAGGAAATCTTACAAGCAGATGAGTGTACATTCTTTTTGAACACTAAGAATAGAAATTTAGATAAGAAATACGCAAGCTCATCAAACACTGTCACGCATGAATATGAGAATAGAACAAACATTAGTACTTCACACAGTGAGTCTCACTCCATGGAAAATACAAACCAACATAGCTCAGTACCGTACAAAACACAGATGTACCATTTTCCTCAAACAAGTACCTCACATTTACATTTGCCAAAACTAACTTTACAAACATTTAGTGGAGATGTGTTGATGTGGCAAACTTTTTGGGATTCTTTTGAATCATCTGTACATTTCAATGTTTCACTCACAGACGTACAGAAGTTTACATACTTGAAATCACAACTTATGAATGAATCTGCTAGTACTATAGACGGACTACCGCTCACAAATACAAATTACATGGAAGCTGTCAAGTTGTTGAAGGAACGATTCGGACAAACACATAAAATTACCAACGCTTACATGCAAGCCTGTAAGAAATAAGGACACGACAAAACAACCTTCAGAGTGTACGTGCTTATTATGACATCAGAGGTCTTGGATAATTAGGCCGCTCCGGCGATTCATACGGTGCTTTACTCATACCCAATATACTCAATAAACTTCCGTCTGAGGTACGCCAACTATAAGCCCGTGAGAACGGATCCTATAATTGGGAATTAAATAACTTGAGACATGGTATTCTTAAGGAAATTGATATTATGGAAGCAGGTCAACGCACTCAATCGGCAAGCGATAGATATGCCCCAGCAACAGCTTCTTTCGAAAACAAGATCTAAGAAAAGTATGACAGGGAATACCGCAACTTCTAAATTACAAATATAAGACAAAAGCCACGCATATTTTGCCAACATTTACATGATCCCGCGAAATGCCCAACAGTTGTCGATTATAATACTCGTCTTTCAATCGTTAAACAAAAGAAATTGTGCTCTAACTGCTTGGGATCGCATCGTTGAGCAGATTGTAAATCTAGATTTCGTTGCCGTAAATGTCAAAAGAAACACCATACAAGCTTATGTACAGAAAACACATTATTGCAAGAAACTACAGTAAATACGGTAATTGACGAAGACTGTCTCAAGTTTACATTCATCTACAATGTCTACAGTACAACCATGTTCAAACGTTCTTCTTAAAATAGCCGTTGCGCCCGTTTGGGGCCAAAATGAGTACCACGAATCGCATATTTTGTTTGACGAAGGAGCGTTACCGAAGAGTAAGATATGATATGAAAATCGTTGGAAAAGAAACAATTCACCTTTCTGCTTTTGGAAATACTAAAAACAAAGTACGCCATTAAGACAAAGTTGGCATTTATGTTGAGTCAATAGATGGAGCTAAAATTCCTGTAGACGTTCTTAATGTACCTACTATTGCAAGTCCGTTAACGAATTTTATGGAGAAAAGTATCGGAGAATTTAAATATCTCAGAGGACTTCGTCTTGCACATCCGATCTCAACTGACATGTTTTAAGATCTCTTTTAATTGGGGCAGACTTTATTGGGATTTCATAGGAGACACAATTATAAGAGGCAACAGTCCGACAGCTGTTCAGTCAAGAGTTGGTTATCTTTTGTCTGGTCCGATACCGAACTGGAATCGCTCGCAGAAAAATATTGGAATGTATAATGTATTGATAGGACACAAGCCGGAAGAGTTTGATCTTGAAAAATTCTGGAAACTCGAATTCCTGGGACTAGAAAGCAAAATCAATCAAGACATGCAAAATGAAAATCAGGAATACTTGGCAACGTATCAGAAAAAGTTCATATAATTTCGTGAAAATAGGTATGTGGCAAAGTTACCATGGGAATCCGAGCACGAACCTTTACCGAGCAATTACTCTGTAAAAAGCGTAGAACTGAAAATGTAATCAGGAAATTGAGTAAAACACCAGGCTTGCTAAATATTTACGGGCAGACAATCAAAGATCAAGAACGCAGGGTTTCATTGAGAAGGTATTAGACAATAAAGATCACATTGAAAAAATACATTGTATTCCGCATCATCCCATCAAGAAAGATTCGAATACCACCCCAATTCGGATTGTTTATGACTGTAGCTGTAGAGAATCACAACAATTGCCCAGTTTAAGTGCTTGCTTAATGAATACACCTGCAATACTGAATGATCTCACCAAGATTTTAATCAGATTTAGACTAAATTCAGTTGCTATCGTTACGGATATAGAGAAGGCTTTTCTAAAGGTAGGACTGCATGAACAAGACAGCGATGTAACCAGATTTTTTATGGCTGAGTGATCCAAATGACCCGAACAGTAAACAAGAAAGGATATGGGTAAACCCATATCCAAGGATACTTGATTGCGTGAACAGTCATGCATATTCTGCATATCAATCCTTACCCCACTGGCATCACAATTTCTGTCGAA
This sequence comes from Modiolus philippinarum, assembly GCA_002080025.1. Lineage (NCBI taxonomy): Eukaryota > Metazoa > Mollusca > Bivalvia > Mytilida > Modiolidae > Modiolus > Modiolus philippinarum. The sequence continues at coordinate 75,257 of MJUU01069527.1, read as the reverse complement.
TTCGGCACACATGATATGTCGTATTTGAAATCCATCTGTTTCATGTAACATTTATTGATATGAAAATAAAAAGATATAAAGTTCTGCCAACCAATCTTACCGTTTGTAAAGTTAGTTGAAATGTAGAACAGAAGTCTGTTTTTGCATGGTTATTCGTTTTTATACATCAACTTATATTAGTTTACTTTGGTCAATGTAACCGCCCCAATCATCATGAGTGTGTTTTATAACAAATACCAAAATCAATGCTCCGATGGAGCTGAATCTCGAAGCCCTGAAAATCTACACATGGCAAAATTTCGTAGTCATCCAAAGAACTGCTGCATACGTCTGCATGTATTAAGTTATTCCATAATACGTGAAAATAATTAAATTGTGTGATTTGGCATGTCGATTTCATTGCTATAAATATATGCAATACACTGTTACAGGTAAACACATGTTATTTTAATCTTTGACAAATGTTTGCCTGACAGGTTCGTTCATCCGAGACACAATAAAAAAAAAACGAGTAATTTGATAAACATTCATATTGTTTTCAATTTAACATAACAACACCGTATTCAATAATTTTATGAAAGGATATGTTGTAAATGAACATGAGACCATAAATGAAGAAATATAACTTAAAAACGCAAAGTATACGATTTTGAAAGAAACTTGCGCACTATATTTTATCGGAAGCACGAAGATCATCTTTTAGAGCTGTTAATAGGCTTGAAGCCTCACGTGGTTTTTTCTTGTCATATTAACATCTCTCCAGCCATTTCATGGCTTCGAGATAATTAAATGCAAAGAAGTATGGCCATTTAGACATGAATTTTTTACCTGTGTTGGGCCATTTTCAAAATATGCTAAATTCGTGTAAGATGGTCTCTGGTACGTATACTTCTTATGAATGAAAATCAATTTATACAACATATTAGCGATCGAAGTTGCTGTAAATGGCCTTTTGTGTATAATTTCCACATGAAGGACACCGAGAACCAAACCCAAATGGCTCTAGAGACGCTTTACAATTGAATTTCAACAAAACCCTATAAAAATTGTCAAAATCTGCTCAAATTACATTTAAAGGGCAGGTTTAATGGTTAAATCTTTTATCAAATGCATCTGAATCGATTTTGTTATGATAGTGTATAATAACAGACAGTTTTGGAGAAGATTTGATGGAATATTAAAATTGGTTTTCCAAAGGGAACTTATATCACGAAAAAGTGGCCGTACCTCTACATTTCTGTAGATGGTCATTACGATAGCTCATGTCCCTCCAGTTCTCAAAACATTGAAGAGCTAACAGAGAAAGATGAAACCTCTCCCTTTCGTCTACATAAGCATTGAAATTTCGTGCAGAACTTAAAAGAAAACTGACAAAAAAACCCGGAACTCTACACTTTTTGGTAGGCTCTATCCAGCGGTGAAAATACTGTTGTTATAAATTGTTGAAAGTCGGTAAGTACGTACATTATTTTGATAATGCTCTTGGCAGTATTAGTAAATGTTTTAGACCGTACGGTGACGCGTTTGCGTGGTTATATGGAGTCGGGAGATGATAATCGTTTTCAAATTTCATTTATTGTTAATAATAGTAATAAATGAGACCAATACTTATTATCTAATGATGAAAATAAATATATTGGGGAGGACCCTTAAATGATGTCCAGGTGTTAGAATCGCATTTAAATTTCATTTATTGTTAAACCTTGTGCATTTCTACTCGTTAATTTAAACATTATTGATGATAATACATGTATTTTACAATTAAAACAGTTTTCACGATTTCAACATAAAAATATCAACGAAATAGACCTGTGTATTATGCAATTACATGTATAATGATTAATATACATATGTAACCTGTTGTAGGGCCCGGGGGGGGGGGGNCACATGGACTGAAAATTGACGGGGGTGTTCTTCCAGTGGTTCAAAACCCTGACCCATTTCTGGACAAATTTTGACGGACTTCTATACCCCATTCTAGACAAACGTGTCAGAGTATAGAATCCTTCTGACAGAAAAAGTAAGATTTTTCTTAATATCACTTCAATGTACCAATTAAATAGTCAAATAAGTTGTTAGACTGCAATAATTATCAACATATTCTTGCTAAAAGATGATTTTATGATATATTTATGTAACCATATCTTCTCCTTTACCCCATTATAGACAAGAAAATATGACCCCTTTCAAGACAAAGTTAAAAAATTATACCCCTTTTTAGACAATTCAGCTAAAAATGCAACCCCGTTTGTCGGAACACACCCAGTACCACTTATATAGGCAGTGCCCCCCCCCCCCGGATTGTAGGGACACTTATTTATCGCATTTAAAACTTGTGCATTTATAGTAATAAATGTAAACTTATACCATTTAATCTATTAATAATAGTAATAAACATAAACAGTGTGCATGATTTCAACAGAAACACAATAAAGGAACAGACCAGTGTATTATGCAATTATATTTATTCATAATATACACATTTAGCCTGTAGAGAGAAGTGTGTAATGATATTGAAAATAGATCTACAGCTAAAATAGGGACAATCTTTTTGCCATTCAATTTTTTTGGTGTTATTTGGCATTTTTCTCTCATTGTGATTCTGGATGTTTAGTATTAAAACGTGTTTTTATTTTTATTTGTGAAATGACATTCTTGCCAAGACAAATCATGCACTCTATCGTTATCACGAGGATTAACTCAGCACTGAAACTGGGTCCTAAATCCAGTAATAATACTTTTCTAAGAATAGATAAAGTATTATAACTAGCAACATATCGCTTTAGATCTGTATTGTTTGGAGCGACCTGTTCCCCATTTATCTTGAGATCAGTGTTACTCAAACATTTTCACAAAACAAGCTCTAAAAGTGCCGAAACTCTAGAGAGAGACATATATGTTGACAACATTTTAACAAGTGTTAAAGATGAAACAGAAGCCATGGCATACTACAAAGAAACTAGACAATTAATGCTGAAAGCGGGCTTTAATCTACGTTCTTGGACATCGAATAACAAAAATCCAAGAGATATTGCTGCCAGTGAAAATGTACTTGACAGCGACATTGAAACCAAAATATTAGGAATGCTTTGGAACGTGGAAAAAGATGAGTTATCATACACAAAACCAGTTTTTACAAATGTAGGAACGGACAATACATACGTAACAAAACGAGAAATTCTGAAAGAGTCATCTAAGATATTCGATTATTGAGCCCCCAGTGAGTATACGCGCTAAAATATTGATGCAAGGGAAGGAAGAATATGATTGGTTGAACCACTACCTACACACATTCAACGAGAATGGGCTGATTTGTCCACCGACATAGAAAAGGCTAAACATATAACTTTTCCGAGACAGTTTTTTGATGGAATAAATAACTCAAGTACACTACTTATATTTGTTGACGCGAGTGTAAAAGCATACGGCGCAGTGGCTTATTTACAGAATGGACAGGATACCGCTTTAGTAAGGGCGAAAACACGAGTGGCACCAGTAAAGGAATTAACATTGCCACAACTTGAATTGATGGCCGCTGCGATTGGAGCCCGATTAAGCTATCGTCTACAAACAACACTAGAATGCACAGAAGTCAGACTGTGGTCCGACAGCCAGATTGTATTGCAATGGCTACGCTTCAAAACCCTTAAAACGTTTTATCTCAAACAGAATAAAGGAAATAAAGGAGTTGACTAACGATTGTGAATGGAATTATTGTGTTACAAACTGTAATTCAGTTGACTTGTTAACGCGAGATTTTACCCGAGAATATCGTTATGGAAAAGCGGACCTAATATATTTCAGAAGTCAGCAATCGGCAAGGAACATTCAGTTTTGCCCGTTTTCCCCGACGAACAGGACACATAAATGGATGAGCAATCTACATCAGGAAAAGACATGATAATGAAACAGAAAGTTCAGTAAAATTATGGATAAAGAATTGTCAGAAATCTACATATCAAGAGGAAATAAACGCATTAGTTAAATGCGATGAAGCGAACAAATTACCACGAATTCGACAACTGCGATTGTACTTAGAGGAGGACGAATTAGTGAGATGCCTAGGAAGGATCTAGATACTGCCCTTTTCTGAATCTAACTATCATTATTGACTCCGGCAAAAAAAACCCCTAAAATATATGATAAAAGGGATGATTTTGATTTCACTATCACTAATTTCCCTTTCTTGACGGCGACATTCCTCTAGCTCCATCCTACGGGGTGAATTTTTCTCTACTGGTACGATTCGCACGAGTTTGTTCTACTCTTGACGATTTTAATGAACGTAACCTTACTATCACAAACAAACTTTTACAACAGGGTTACAGATTTCATCATTGAAGAAGTTTTATAATAGATATGAACATATGATGTCTAAATATGGCGTTTCTCGTAAACAGCGTATTACTAAGGGCATTTCTAATCCTCGTTTTTACGGAAATGTTGTTAAAAAATTCCAGACATTGATTAAAAGACTAGAAAAGCTGGGACGTAACTTACATTCTTTACGTAATAGGGGATATCGACAAGATATTCTGCTTGCATCCGTTAAATTAGCTTTGAGACCTAATGACCTGAAAATTTTGCACACGCACTGGCCTATCACTGATACTGCCGATGTCTACTGAAATTTATGATTCTTGACCAAACCCTTCGGAAATTTTTGAGTTTGATTTTTCTTCTGTTCTTCCAACAGACTAAGCTCCTTGAGCTAGCCGGCAGTTTAGCGGCGAGCACACCTTGACCCATCTTTCAAAATAACGCATTGTTTTTTTTTTCTTTCCTTTCAAGATTCTGGCCCTGGAGTTAGTAGTCTACCTGTATTGGGTTTTATTCGTACGTTTATTATACTATAGGGAAACGGGACAGATAAAAGGGAGGTTTGGGTACCCATAAACCAGTTTAACCCTACCGCTGGCTTTTGATAGTGCCGGAACCAAGTCCGGCTGTCCCGAGTTCCTATGGTTGTCTACGTTTGTCTTTTGTCTTATTCGTGTTCTTTATGTGTACTTCCACAGCAGATTGTGGCATGTAATTATAATTTTCAGCCATTGTAGGTGTTTCCTGTTATCTATTTTTTACATCCAGTTAGTGACTCTACTAAATTTCCGTATCTCTTACCAGCAAATCATCGGTTGTCAGAACTTCTAATATTGAACTAAGTGCTACAATAGCCCATATCAGATCAATATCAATATGAGCACATATCTTTACGACAAGTCACTAGAAAATTACTACACAAATGTACTACATGTAGGAAAGTTACTAGAAAACCGTACAGAGCACCTGACCCACCTCCACTACGAAAAGTACGTCTTCAGGAAGCACATTCGTTCACTGTTACAGGCGTCGATTTTTCGGGAAGTCTACACATCAAGGACAGAAGCGGTACCGTAATAAAGGCGTACATATGTTTATTCACCTGCGCATCAACAAGAGCCGTGCATTTAGAAGTTATCCCGAACATGACCGAAGAAACATTTTTGTTAGCGCTCAGAAGATTCACTTGCAGAAAATCAAGACCGCAGATAATGATTTCGGACAATGCAACATCATTCATTTCAGCATCTCGTGAGATTAAACAAATATACGACTTGAAGAGGATAGAATAAGAATTATCATCAAACGGTGTGGAATGGAGATTTATCCCGAAGTGCGCACCATGGTTTGGGGGGTGGTGGGAGAGACTCGACACACTGACAAAAACAAATTTAAAGAAAATTCTTGGTCGTTCATTGACATGGACATGTTACAAACTGTCGTTATTGAAATAGAGAAAGTTTTAAATGATCGATCGCTTACTTACATTTCAACAGACATTCATGATAGTGAAACTTTGACACCCGCACAATTTCTTTACGGTCAGAAGATTGGATCACTACCGTACACGAGAACAGAAAACGTAAACACCGAAGATCCGTGTGTAATAAACAATTCAGATATATCAAAACGTGCTAAAAGACTGTCGTTAATTTTAGAACATTTCTGGAACCGTTGGAAAATAGAGTATTTACTTCATTAAGAGAGTCTCATCAAAAGATAGGCGACAACAGAATAAACATTAAGGTGGGCAATACGAGGAGAAACCGAGAAATCAGTGGAAAACGGCGATTGTGGAAGAAGTAGTGACAAGTAATGATGGACAAAAAACGGTATTATATCTCGTCCGATTGTGAAACTCTATCCCTTGGAAATAAAAGCAACTATGTCAAGAGATGAATTGAGACCAGCGGAACACAAACAACGGATAGCGCCAGTGCGTAACATAAAACATAAAACAACGGCAGTAGAATACCGAAGGAACAAGGGAAGCGATGACTACAAAAATCGAAGTCCAAAGACATGGTAAAAACTGTAACAGATAAAAGCAAAGACAAAACGAGGACGTGAGACAGCTACAGTGCACGGAAATAAAAAAATAACATTAACTAAGGCACTCATAGTGTGAACTCCCATGAAAACCGGGAGTGACATCAGGTGCTCCGGAAGGGTAAGCATGTCCTGCTCCACTAGCGACACCAGTCACACGATCAGTGAGGTATACATTGTTTTGAAAGTTCTGATTTGAGGCTGATTGGAATTGCCATTTTCTATCCCTAAGACAAAACCAATAAAAATCCATGGTACGTGTTACTACTCGAACCCTCAAACAGTACCAAGGTAAAAATTTGAAAAACTGTTGTAAGTCTTTTGTGTATTCAAACATTAACCAGGACAAACCAGTAGCACGAACATTACCAACGAAGACAAAACTAAAATTTTACAGTATGATATACAAGACAACACAAAAAACTAAAACCACTGACAGTGTGAACTCCCATTAAAACCGAGAGTGACATCAGGTGCTCCGGAAGGGTAAGCATGTCCTGCTCCGCTAGCAACACCGTCACACTATCAGTGAGTCAATCCAGGGTTGAGTCAAATCCGGTTATGTCAAATCCGTGAAGACGTGAAATCTAGCTGAAAATGTCCGTTTTCATTTGGGACACAGACACGTCATATCTGTCAATGATATTATGGTGACGGTCATAGAATTTCTGAAGGGATGAAAGTAACAAAGGCTGAACAAATCCCTGACTAAGCAGCTTTTGGGACAGTGTTTTTGCTCTAACTAAAAAGTCACTTTATAAACTGCATGCCCGACAGAAACGAATCAACTGTGAAATGTACACCCCATAGGCTGGAGAGGTAGGTATATTACAGCTCAGAAAGGGAAAGTTCACAATTGGGAAGTTAAAATCATCACGTTTGTCATGCAGCTTAGATTTCAAACGTCCATTTTCGTCAACGTAAATTAAAAGATCTAAATACGGAGCTGAAGTAGGTGTATCAGTAGTCTCTTTAATTTCAAGCTCATTGGGATGGATCTGATGTAAATATTCCTTGAATTTTGGATTATTAAGAGAAAGTACATCGTATATGTAGCGGAAGCTGAAATTAAAGGACTGGGCTAAATGTTTTTGTTTTTTCTGTGTAAGCCCTAGTAAAAACACACACAACGGATAGCGCCAGTGCGTAACTCAGCCATTAGAGCAAAGGAAAACATAAAATCATGGATTAACTTTTAATGTGTGTTATTAAGTGAACTTAGATACTGTAAATTAAGTTCTTTTCCCTTTTATATAGAGACTGTAATTGCCCGCTACTTTAATTGGTTATATTTGATATCTAGAATGGACAGTTAAATTATTATCTACTTTTGCGGGCCTCAGAATGTTAAGAATATAGCGCGAAGTACTAACGTTACTTTTCAATTGTTAACGCATTGTATTTCTGACGATATACATAACTTCTTGTATGTGCGACTTAGCCAACGCATATACGTTTAGTAAACAACGCATTTGAAAGTATTTGCGACTCATAGTTTGGGACCGTCTTGAACTTACTAATAGATTTCAGCAAAGCTCATTTTTGAAGGCCCCATGGTCACTTCAAGATAACGAAGAACAATAAAAGCGTTGTTGCATTGCTTTGTTTACTATGTATTTGTCGAGACTTTGTCTCGTATGCATTAACTCAATATCCATTCATTGATAAATCAACAGATTAATACTGATAAATAAAAAAATAACAATTGTTTTTCATCAAGAAGGTGGATACTGCAAATCAACCTAGTCATGTGACATTCTAAAATATAAGAAAGAAACATTTCTAGATACCGAGAATATTGTTTTTCATATGTTCCCTGTTGTCAGCCTGAGAAACCCATATGAAGGGTATACACGTACTTATAAGTAACCCAGAGTGATGAAGGGTAATCAGAATGATAAGTTTATGTTATCTGGATTTTTACATCTGTGTATCGTAAAATATCATCCCATGAGCCAGAATATTCTGGCGAACGGGATGTTATTTTACAATATTCCAGCTTTCAAAATTTTGAAAACTTGTTTATTTCTTATTTTGATGTAATATTTTTTTTAGGTTTTGTGTCAAATTCTCCCAAGGTTGCGCGGGAAATGAGGCTCGTTTCTTTTTACAGATTGGGAAATGTTTTTAGTTATTTTATGACTTCATAATATTTTTTGTCGGCTAACGTTATTAAATCTGAAAAAAAAACTTATTATCAAACTATAATAGCAAATCGAAATAAAGTCGATTTTTTCATTGCAAAACCTCTCATTCTTTACATTTGTCTTCCAGTTCCTAAGCACTTTTAGGACGCCACAATGTAAACAAAATGGTGGCTCTGCTGAAATTGGAGAAGTTTCCGTATTTTTCTAATGTCCCGTTTTCATTTTAATGTATTGGTGACGGTAATTCGTTAACGATTTTACAAATGGAAAATATAATAGATTATTTATTCAGTTAAGATTTATTTCTTGCGAAACGGATAAAAAGGATATTGCAAAAATTAGGAGAATTGCCTTGATAACTCCAGGTCAATCTCTTGATAAGTTCGGGTCAACCGGATAAGGCTTTTGTGGAAGGGCTCTGCAGGCTGAGATAGACTGAGTAAAAGACGATCAAAGGTTAGCTCGCAGAGGCTGTTCGTTTTTAACATCAAGCTATATTGCTAATGAAAAATTTAATATCTTTAAATGCGTCTGTGATACAAAAAGGCCATTTGAGCTTTATATCTTAGCAAAAATCAAGAAGAATCTCATTTGCATGTGCGTCAAAAATGTTGAATAAATTAGATATCGAATCTATTTATAGATGACAAAGGGTTTTAGTCGTTCATTGGACTTTTACATTTTAGATAACAGCAAATGGCTTATTGAGTAGGGATGTGAATGACATGAATAAATTTGCATATTATATCATTAGATTTAAATTCATCTCTTGAAGCACCTGCATGACTGATTACATCGAGATTTGCTATTTTGTAGCAAGTTTGATTAAGATGATATGATAACTAGAGAATGTGTCTATAAGACACGGATGCCCCGCTAAAAGATTATCGCAAAGGATAACCTCATATTAAAATGTAGGTCAAAGCCACTTAATTGTCATTAATTTGGGCAGTACTCATCAAGGCAATAAATTTGATAAAATATCATTGTCTTTTGTGAAGTTGTTGAGAAATGGACTTAAAGGAAAACCTTAACCAAATTCACCAAAGTGTAAAATGTAGGTCAAAGCCACCTTATTGTCAATGATTTGGGTAGTACTCGCCAAGAAAATTACTTTGATGAAATATCATTGTCCTATAATGTGAAGTTGTTGAGAAATGGACTTAAACGCAAAACTTAACCAAAGTCATTGAAGCGTAAAATGTAGGCCAAAGCCCCAATATTGTCAAGGATTTGGGTAGTACTTATCAAGGCAATTACTTTGATGAAATATCATTGTCCTATAATGTGTCGTTGTTAAGAAATGGACTTAAACGCAAAACTTAACCAAAGTCATTGAAGTGTAAAATGTAGGTCAAACCAACCTTATTGTCAATAATTTGGGTAGTACTCATCAAGGCAATTAATGTAATGAAATATCATAGTCCTATAATGTATAGTTGTTGAGAAATGGACTTAACATAAAACTGAACCAGAGTCACTCAAGCATGAAATATAGGTCAAAGAGTCAAACTACCTAGTGAACTATGTAGTACTATCCAAGATCTACCTTCTGATATATCATTGTTCTACCTCTTACAGATTGTGAGATATGGACTTTAACGCAAAACTTAACCGGACGTACGTACGTACGGTCGTACGGACGGAAGGACGGACAAGGGTAACACTATATGCCCCTTCCACATTCGTGGGCGGGGCATGAAAATAAAAAAAATCTTGACCAATATTATCTGTATTTGCATTTTCGTCTTTGAGTACTTCATGCAGGTTAGACTAAAACGTTGATAATGTTTGTTGATATACATATACAAACATTATCAGATAAAACATTGGCATATTAGACAATTATACTGGAAACAAAGGATGGGTTGGATTAAGGCGCTAGATCGACCCGTTTATTTGGTAGAAAATAAATTCAGTTAAAGCACAATTTCTTTGATACCTTTCAACACCAGGACACATTCAGTTTTGTAACCATGTAATTTTTTAAAAAACATTGCTTCATTCCACTGAAATGAAATTATTTCTTATAGCCCTCCTTATGGCCACTAACATTAAGCCTATGGAAAAATAAGCGACATGTAAATAAACTGATTTTTAACCCTGCTTTGCATTTGTAACCAAGCTTATAATTATAAATATTACTCATTAAATATGAATTATGCAAGCAAAATGCCAAGCTTGTTCCGCGTGCAAGGCATATAAGAATAATGAAAGAAAAAGGTATTTTAAAGTGAAAATTCAGTGTATTTATGATGTTCTGTTTTATGATCTGTCTCGCTAATAATTTTATTGATTCATATATATAAATTTTATCTTTTTACGCATCAAAATTCTCAGTAAGTGTGGTTTTGCCAGTATTTCGGAGCTTTTTTTCTTACCTGGCGTTTTGCCAAATAAGCTTAACATGATCTGTTTAAGTTAGTAAATGGTATACATTTTGTTAAATTTACAAAGTTACATTAGAACATATTATATAAAAATTCCAGGTCTAAATGTAACCCATCCTTAGTTTCAACAAATACAAATTTTGTTGAAACTAAGGAGTATCTCCCTCATGCAAAGCTCTGTCCTTAGCTGATTTTGGCTTTCTTTTTTAGATCATATTTGGTAATTTGTTCTCTATCAGTTTTTAAATATTTTTGACTTTATGGTCTTCCAAACGTTTAGATTTTATCTGCACTGAAGAGACACGAGTTGTCGAAATGCGCATTTGCAGAATCCAAATTCACAGTAACTTCTGTATTTAGTTATTTGTTACCACTGGGTCGATGCCTCTGCTGGTGGACTGTTAGTCCGCGAGGGTATTCACCAGCCCAGTAGTCAGTACTTTGGTGCTGACCCGAAAGCCGATTCTATTTAGAACCTTACAATATCTAATTTTATGTAAATTTTGTTGAAACTAAGGAGTATCTCCCTCATGCAAAGCTCTGTCCTTAGCCGATTTTGGCTTTCTTTTTAGATCATATTTGGTAATTTGTTCTCTATCAGTTTTTAAATATTTTTGACTTTATGGTCTTCCAAACGTTTAGATTTTATCTGCACTGAAGAGACATAAGTTGTCGAAATGCGCATTTGCAGAATCCAAATTCACAGTATACTTCGGTATTTAGTTATTTAACTATTTTTTTGCACACAATAAAAAATTGCTGTTATTTTCACAGGCCCTTTAACAGTTCTATTTCAAAATTAACAGTGCATAATTTTAATATCCTAAGGCGCCAAGTTTAGATTTGACGGTGAAAAAAAAGTACTTTCCGGGATGCATAGAGAAGCCTGTAAACTGATATCTTTGATTGTCAAATCAAGATTGATGCCCTCTAATATTCAAAGGTTACATTAAATGCCATGTCGTATTTTTGTCTTGTACAGGAAACCTAGTCTGTACGAGCTGTGTAGATATTGAAATTGACCATCAATTTTGACCAATCAATCTTCCGTTATATAAACTTTTCATTTGATTTCAAAGGTTTCCAACCAAATGATTAGTTTCAAACTTAGTGAGTCAACTGATGATCAAAAAGTTTAGGTCAAATGCAAGCTTTACGTTCATTAGTGATATAAGTCTTGAAATTTTAGAAATTTTGCATATTTCGTGGTATCAAAGCTATTTCCTGTAATGGAAATAACACACTAACTTCAAACTTTTAGACCACAAAACTCCGGCAAAGTGTAAACAAATAAAGGGATATGGAGTGAATGTACATGGGACAAAATCCGTATGAGTACATGATAAGATTAAGCAAATGGATCAACGCTTTCAAAAACTCCTACCTCATAGTAACTTCGAGACGGCCCTAGCACGGTCGTTTTGAGTGGAATTAACTTGCGAAATGCTGAACAATGCTACATCCATGTATCCTTTTTGTCATGGATGCGCGTCATCAACGAGCATGACAGAGCTTAAAGTGCTTTCGGAGTTTTTGACTCTTGAAAAGTTAAATTTTGTTAATTGTTTTTGTTTCTTGATCAAGAGTAACATGTTATGCATAATCACAATTCAGTTTATGACTCGTTTTACTGTTGTAATTTTTAACAACAAATCAATATATATATATCACCAACACGGCCACCAATCGATCCAAGTCACAACCTTCAAGCCACAGTCGTATGTGGGTGACTGAAAAATGTTTAAATGCATTTCCGGTTGTGAATTGGAGGAACGGAGAGTGACAATTTCAAAAGGGAGGCCATTCATTAATGGCTCTGTATGACGTTTTTAAATCGAAAATAAAAAAATATAAGTGCTTCCCATTCACATGTTCAAAGCGTTTTCTATTTGCAACTAAATCTTTTGGTAATAGGTGGTCGCTGCTTTTCGTAAAGATGACATAAGATTTGAACTTAATTTTCAGAGTACCTGATCGAGTTTTGACGGTAGACATTTATATTTATTGTAATAGTTACCAAATGTTTGAAAAATCCACAGGTTCAGAACCTTTAAACAATGCTGTGACTTTGTTTCACCTGTTGTGACTTGGAGGTATTAACATTGGTTAAAAATACCCAGTCATCCTTACAGTATTTGTTTTGTTTGTAGTGTTTAAACATGTGCATCACTGTTAAGTAGTTTGCCTAAATGTTATGATATATTCTTGTCGTTTATCTATATTTTGATTATATTTTTGTTGTTTGTCATTGGTTTTAAAAATAATAATTCGATTTGATCAGCACTAAGGAGGCATGAGTTACCATATGCAGGGACTATATATATATATATATATATATATATATATATTAACCTAAGTATATAGTTATTTAATGATAATATCTGTCGAAATGTAAATAATGTGGAATACGGTTACTCTTCGAAGTAGTTTAGGATAAGTTTTGAATTTTTGTTTTTTGTCAGTTATTCTGCATTACTGTTCTGCATTTTTAGTTTAAGTTATAAACATATAATGTATAGGTTATAGCATGTCATTCTGAACATGACACCGTTCCATATCAACCCTGGACGATGTGAGAGTATATGGCTGATACCAGGGCAATACGGATAATTCCAAACATTAAATTATCTCTCTCTCTCTCGCTCCATATTGCACTAGTGCAAACATGGGTCGAGCTTAAAGACGTAATTGGTTTTTCATAAAGACTTTTTTTTATTGTTTGTTCTTTGTCAGATTTGCAAATGTTTGGTTTGTGGTCTTCAAAATATTTTGATTTGATCTTCACTGAAGAGACTTAAGTTGTCGAAATTTCCATTTGCTAAAACTAAATTTACAGTTTCTTCGGTATTCCATTATTTGAAACAAAAAATCCCTAATGGACACAAACTTTAGGTTTGTTACAACATGTATACAATAACAGTAATAATGAGGAACATTGCATCTCATTGGATATAATACTGCATTCGCAAACTCGTTCAATGTCAAATTCTACACGAGACATATATTATTATTTATTATACTTCTTGCAAAAAATCCAGTAATTTTATTGGATGAGATACATGTGTTATTTCACCATAACACCATCGACATTAATATCACCCTCTACTTCATAAAAAACCTAGTACTTTGATTGGGTGAGAGACATCTGTTATTTCACCATAACACCCTCGACATCCATTGGCGTTGAGAATTCAATGAACTTGAATTAATTTGTTTATTTGTTTTTAATTTACGTTAATTCCTATTAAAAGAAAATAGTGGAATTTAAATATTGCTAATAATTGTGTGTCGAACAAAACGTAATTAGAGGATAATGACAGAGACAACAATTGCCTCCCAAAACACTTTTACTTACAAAAATGGTGGTATGATATTCAATTAATAAAGGAAAGATAACAAAAAACACTTACAAAGGCCGAACATTACAATCACATGTCACAATCAACCAGCGAACTGCACAAGAAAAACAACAAAATGACAAAAGACAAACATAGAAAACGATAGGAACTCGGGATATGGTACCGGCACTGGCAACAGCCAGCGGTAGGGTTAAACCGGTTTATGGGTACCCAAACCTCCCCTTTCTCTATCCCGTTTCCCCATAGTATAATAAACATACAAATAAAACCCATTACAGGTAGACCACTAACTCTAAGACCCTAATCTTGAAAAGGAAAGAATTGACAAAACGTAATTTAGAATGATGTCCGCTAGCTCAAGAAGCATAGTCTGCTGGTAAAACACTGTCGCACTACGGAATAATAATCAAATTCAAAACTTCCCGAAGGGTTTGGCAAAGAATCATCATGGATTTTAGTAGACATTGGCAGTATCAGTGAGAGGCCAGTATAATTGTAAAATCTTCAGGTCATTGGATCCCAAAGCCAATTTAACGGAATCATGAAGGATATCCGGTCAATATCCCGTAAAGAGTGTAAGTAACGTCCCAGTTTTTCTGGATTTTTTTAATCATTTTTTGACATTTTTAACAACATTTCCATTAAAAAGGGGATGAGAAATGCCTTTAGTAATAAGCTGTTTCCGAGTCGCATTATAGTTAGATACCAGATGTTCATATCTTCTATAAAACTTCTTAAATGTGTTTATCAATCTATGAAATCTGTAACCGTGTTGTAATAGTTTGAATGTGATAGTAAGGTTACGTTTATTAAAGTCGTCAAAAGTAGATCAGACGCGTGCGAATCATACCAGTTGAGATATATACACCCCGTATGACGGTGCTGCAAGAACGTCGCCATCAAGAAAAGGGAAATTAGTTATAGTGAAATCAAAATCATCCCTTTTATCATAAACTTTAGTTTTAATTTTCCCAGAGTCAACGATGACAGTTAGATCGAGAAATTGGCAGTACTTAGAATCGTTGTTTGCTTTATTAAGTTTCAGTTCTTGTGGGTAAATGAGGTCGCCATAGTGTAAAAACTGGGGATTTTCAATGGTAAGGATATCGTCGATATACCTGCTGTTATCGTTGAAAATTGAAATAAGTTGATCACTGTTTTGTATGGTTTCACCGTGTAGTTTTTTCATAAAGTCCCGTTCGTAACAGAACAGGAAAAGATCTGCAATGAGAGGTACACAGTTTGTACCCATGGGAATTCCAATGACCTGTTGATAGACGATGATGCCGAAACGAACAAAAATGTTGTCCGGCAAAAGATTCAGTGCCTTAATTATGTCATCGCATGTCCAGGAACAATGATTTTTGTAAGTGATGTTAGAGAAGAATCCTTGCTTTTTATTACAACAAATGAATTGTTGACCAGAAAATTTGAAAGACCATTTAAAAAGTTGTCCTAATTTAGATTTAACCAATTTATGTGGAAGGGTTGTATAAAGTGAAGAAAAATCATAACTGTCAATAGACGAAACCGGTCTTTGTATTGATTTAGTTTATCTTAAAATTCAATGGAATTTTTTACACTCCAAAAGTAATTTACACCAGAGTTTTGATAATTTTTTCACAGTAATTGATAACTAACTTTATAATACAGGTTAATTCACTTTTTAAATGGATGGATAAATTAGTGGTAGAACATGGATTTCAAAATGCTGAAGGCATTCCGTATAATAAATAACTTACTACCTTTAGTTTAGGGTGTTATGGCAGATGACCACACTCAGACAGAAAATATCACACTGTGAAATAAAATATGATATTTTTTTAACATGTGACCACATTTAAAGAAATACCAAATGATTATTTCCTTTGAAACTATGGAAGCAAACTGAACCAAATGGTAATGTAAAAGCAAGATAAAAAATGGCAAAGTGAGCTACAATTAAAATGTAAAAAGGACAAAATATACAAAATGAAACCAAACAAAAATCACAAAAGGGAGACAGAGATGAATGCCAAAATTTTCGGCCTAATGATTTTCAACCAAGGGACAATTTGGCAGAAAACAAGAAAAGGTCCTTCCCCGACGAGATAAAGCAGACCTTCAAATTACAATGGAATGTTACAGTGAAAGTCTTTTAAATGGTTTCTTTCTAAAAGGGCAAAAACGCGGCAGTCAACATGGAACATACTTAACATTGGCACCTGATCATCTTCTGTAAAGGTAGAATTTGTTGTAGTTTAAAGGCAGTGTTATTAATGTGTATTAGAAACGAAAGATATTGGTTTATTATTAATTTATGCATTTGTAACTTCGGTTTTTAGTTATTTGGACATATGCATTGCTTTGCTGCTTTTTATCAAGTGAACCGTCGATAAAGGCTCATTGAAAATTTTTCGGTATTAAAAATCCAGAATTATGAATACTGTTTTTGATCTGTAATTAGACTGAATATATTGTTGGCTTTAAAATAAGTTTATATGAAAAAATATAACAGGGAGTTTGTATACACACACACACACACACACACACACACATACATATATATATATATATATATATATATATATCATTATAGACATTGCTGAACTTTTCATTTGAATCTTACAGGGACTGTATCCTGAATCTCATGGTATAGTGGACAACAATATGTATGATCCTGTCATGAATGCAAAGTTTACTCTGTTTGGCTCAGATAATCTGGTTCCGGCATGGTGGGGAGGGGAACCAGTAAGTAATCAGTGAATGACATGAATACAAACTGGATATGATGATTGAATTCCACATACGATATTTTTAAGTTCAATTTTGGTTAATATTCATATTTTTTAACGCCTACTATAACCCGCAGTTTCGGAATACAGGTAAATAGTAATAAAATAAAGAGTGCTGTACGGCAGTTCGTGTAAGCATAAATAAACAAACGAGTTAAAAATCTTGTCGAACTGCGATAAAAGGTAAAACAAAAAATATATACACATATAAAAACGTAAAAGAGATTAAAAAACAAGCAGACAGAGGTAGTGATTCGCCAAGATCATCGACATTGATGTCTTCAAAGGGCCCTTGAAGAGAAACAAAATGACTTGTGACTAACATTTCACTTCTCATCCATTTTGTTTCTCTTCCACGGCCCTTGATCTTGGCCAATCCATACCTCTGTCTGCTTGTTTTTTAATCTCTTTTACGTTTTGATATGTGTATATCTTTTTGTTTTACCTTTTATCCTAGTTCGACAACAATTTTAACTCGTTTGTTTAAATAGAAATAAAGTTTGGAACAAAGAATAGTATTCTATGTTCATTAAAGTAATTTACATCCCGGAATGCAAATCAAAATTGAATTGCACATAATTGCTTCTTTTCATGCATGTCACACTGAATACATGAAGCTTTCCTTGTAGAAAATATAATGAAACTTTTTATCTTTAGCAATTCGGTTTGTCTTTATATGATATTCAGTTCCCAACTCTTTCATTACAGTAGTAGTGAGTGATCAGTTTTAGTACCACCCAAAAACCCAGGGCGTTAGGGCGCACCCAAATATGTTAAAACCCCGCCTATATGACGTCACCGTATCCCATGACTCACGCGACTCAGACCAGCTAACCTTATATGGTCGGGAAGCGTAATCCATGACTCAGATCCATGACCCACGACACCAAATGTGGGCAAACCCTGTAACTCACGTAGCATTATTCATATAAGGTTTAAGGTAGATGGGTACTTCAAATTTTTGTCCATAGATTTTTTTCATTTTCACAGACAATCTTCCTTGTGATATTGGCTTTTAAATAAAAAAATAAAAAAGGGGGGTCACCGGATATATAAGCGTTTAATTTAAAGGTCAAAATACAGGGGGTAAATGCGAATTTTTGGTAGTATTTATATAGATAATGAAGGGAAAAATGATATCCAAGTCATTTAAATCAATGTAAAAAAAAATTTAGTCCATAGATTTTCTCCATTTTTTGAAGAAGTATGCTAATTATGTGTCTTCAAAAAACAAGATGATAAAAATGGGGGGTCACCGTCCAAATAAGAAAGATAGGAGGAAAATTTGTTTCCGCTTTAGCCCTTTTCAAAAATGAGGGCCAAAGTGCTAATTATTGATTTCTTTGCTTTGTTTTTTCTTCACTTTGGCTTTCCTGGACAGAACTTTTTTTTTATCTTTAGACACAAACTTTTTGAAATCAGTTTGTTGAGACATCAGGTGGTGACAGTATGTTTCACACCTCAAGTATATATCCTTGACCTTTTACTTCGGAGTTCAAGGTCAAATGAACCATTCCCAATAAATATTTGCATTGCCCATTTAGACTTTTTTAGTGTCTAATTGTTTTTTTCTTCTTAATCTTTTCTTTACTGTTGAATTTTTAAAATTCCTGTTTGGAAGACTAAACTAGTTGCAATTTGTTTCATACATTGATTGAATATGATCTTTGACCTTCATGCTTGGCATCAAGGACAAAAGCTAAATTTTTCCAGGAAATTGCTTTATACAGACCAAAAAAATGATTTTTTTAATGTTTTTTCATTTGATATATATATTTATTTGCATTAACTTTCATTGAATATACTGTAAACATATATCTGTAAATTGTGAATGTAAAACAGTTTGTCACCTTTGGCGTTTATCTCAAGGTCAAATTACATTTTTATGCCTCCAGATCGAACATCGGGGGCATATTTTTGGTCCTGTCTGTTTGTCTGTGCATCCGAAACTTAAACCTTGGCTATAAATTTTGAACTATATAATGTAGAATTTCATACTTGGCAAGTGTAAAGGTCTAGTCAAGAGGAACATAGATATGCGAAAAATAAGGTCAGGTCAAAGGTCAAGGTCACAGAGGTTAAAAAGGGGTGAAATTCGCTGTTTTCACATATTTGACTGTAGAATCATTATTATTTATCCTATTGAGACGGGGTTTGTTTGATGTTATTTCTTATAAAATTGCACAACTGCAGTATGTCAACAGATTTGAGGTAGCATTTACCTTTTTTTTTAGAAACAAGAAGCCCAAAGGGAGACAAACGGAAAGGGGTTAAATTGGGTGTTTTTATGGTAATAAACAACTTTTGAAATATGTAAGACAGACTTTTAATACTAGACAAGTATATAGGATTTATCAAGAGAAACATAAATATGCAAAAAATTAGTTTAAAGGTCAATGTCACAGAGGTCTTGGGTATTTTCAGATATATTACTGTAGAATCTGGGTGCATATGTAGTGTTTCACAAACACATCTTGCTTTCAAATTACTTTTCTATATATTTTTTTATCTTTTAACATCTTTCGATGTTGGATATGAAGCCAAATCCCGTTTGAGAGATATATGAGTGATCAAATGAATTAAAATAATCTAACAAATTCACCTTGACTTGAAAGTGAATATGATCTTCAAAACTGGCGTCATGGCCTGGCATACTTACATCTAATCAAATATGGCCACCAGTGGGCGGACATAGTTCAAACTCATTCAAACATTCTCCTCTCGGACGTTGCGGAAACAATTGCAATCATCATGGTCACCAAAGTCCTTGAGTAGTGCCTTAAAATAATTGCCACACCCAATCCAAATAGCTACCAACAGGGAACATAGGATCGATTCGATAAATGTGTCCTTACCTGACCTTCTTGACCAATCAAATGCAGTGATGTTGTCACTGATTCATTGCTTCAACATCAATAACTGACGGTTACTTTGTCAAAAGAGGTCAAAAAGCTACATTGTGTATGAATGTACACAATATTTGTCTGTCTCCTTCCACATTTGATGACATTGTGTTTTCTTTAACACAGAAGCTGACAAAAGATATACCGGTAACAATCTGACGGTGGGGACAGATTTATTGAATCGGTTATTTCTATTCTAGCATGACACCCTAATGGAAACATATTCAAAGATTGGATTTTCTGAAACCGAAGGACTGATTGGCATCAACCTTGAAAACATAGTCTTTATGTTGATCATATGTTGTCATCTTTATACAAAAGTGTCCATCATGTCTATTTCTGATCCGCTGTAGCAGCCAGTAGGTGACATAGTTCAACTTTGGATCTTTTGTTTAATTTGTTCATGAAAAAAGGATATAACAACTTGTGACAGATATGACAGAAGTTACCCCCTCTCAAGACGTCCTAGTCTTATTCTTGTTATGAATGTTGTTCATGTAATCAATGCATGACCTGTCTTTTATTTGGTTCTTTCTTTTGACATGTTGATTGACGTACAAGGCTTCTTATCCAAATTGTTACTACTTCTGCGTTGTTTGACACTCGTGACAATTTTATTGATATTCACAACAGTCAATTATAGAAGCCAATATTTGTCTTTATCAGCTAGTGGCGGACCCAGGGGGGAGGGGCAGGGTGCCTCCTCTACAGGTTGGAAAATATTCAAAATTAATTTCTAGGGGTTGTTCAGGAAATAAAGAAAATGTGATCCAGGATCCCTTTTTGAAAAATACGGGTCAGGCCCCCCTTGGCGGAAAGTCTTGATCCGCCACTGCTTATAAGATGTTCTACTTTCCTTCTTGTGTAGGACAATGACAGTAGAGTACCAAAGGCGTAAAGCACAATATTACATAGATCAAAGTCCAGAGACAAGGCAAAAGTAAGAACATCAGAAGGCACTTCACATCCAAAAAACACACAAATACTACAAATACAACACTAAAAACAAGCACTAATAGTGTGAATGTAAGCGTACTTTCTTTAGGATGTGCAGAATTAACACATGACTCTGTGGGTCAGACGGGCTAACAATAATTTCAAAACAATTCAGGATTAATTTTAATGATAATTGACAGATATGAGTAGCAATTTTCTGATAATATTTCAAATCACATTTTGGTGCTTAATTATAGCAGATTTAGTCTGCTCTGTATAAAAGATTGCCTTCAAGGTAAGGCGACAACCATTTGATTTTCTGGGGGGCTAAGGCAAGTTTGTAAATAAATAATTTTGTCTCGGTTTTGGTGAAAATAAATATTTTAATCCCCTTGTCGTGAAAATAAATAAATTTAATTTTGATTTAAAGAATACATTTTTTGTTGCAAGACATTTGGTGAAAATAAATACAGAAAAATACAGAAATGTAATTTGTTATGGAAATAAATAATTTTCCTTTGCAAAATCACCAAAGCCCCCCCCCCCCCCCCGAAAATCAAATTGTCATCCCCAAAGTTGGTCAAACAAGAATATGACTGGAAGTCATGGATTGTTAAAAAGCCAAGCCTACTGGAACATGCAAAAAGTTATATAGGTCTCTTTTTAATCATAACACAGCTTTGAAAATCTCCTCTATCCAATTATCTCCCCTTAATTGTCCAGGACTATGATTCTTTCATACAATCCTTCTAATGGTATGATTCATTTGATAGGTTGAAAAGGTTACTGCATTATGAACTCTTGATTAATATAACATTGTGTAAAATGATCTCCCCTGGATTAAGGTACCGGTGAGTCCAAAAATATATAACATGGAGTCACTTCCTTTGGTAGAGTTTCATTGAATCCAAACAACTCATATAAGAGGAAGAGTATTTCTTTTATCACACTGAAAATATCCAACATCAAAATTTATGGATCAAATACAGATCAAAAATAGAAAAACTGTGAGCAAAGCTCACTAATAAATACCCCCCTCATCCCAATTTGATTCAAGAAATTAAAAATCAAATCAAATTTTGAAATAGGAGGTGCAAATTTACATTATGTCATAAAGAATGTGTTAAAGTTTCATGAAAATCTATTCAGTGGTTCAGTAGGAGTAGCTGATAAGAGATGGGTACCCACTTGTAATGTAATGGCCAAGTCCATCTTTTGCTATGAGAAACCCCAAAAATCGATCAAATCAAATAGGAGGTACACATCTACAATATGTCATGAAGACTGTGTTAAAGTTTCATGAAAATCTTCTCACTGGTTCTGGAGATGTAGCGGATAAGAGATGGGTAACTAAGGTGTAGCGTACGGACGGACACCTTATCACTATATACACCCCCCCCCCACTTTTCAAAAAGGGGGGTATAATTATATTCCAGGTGTTGGGCTTTTTGGGGAAAAGATTGCATGATACAGTCCAAAATCCCCAAGATTTATTATTTTGAAAAAATGCTGACATAAACCTGAGAAAAATTATAATTTCTTATACCACATTCATGGTTATGGAATTTATTTCCTAGTAGACAAGGCAACTTCTTAAGTACCTAGTAACAAATTCATCAACAATTAAGTTTACAAACTTATAATATTTCTATATAATTATTTTACACTATAGTAAAGGATTAATTTTTAGGCTTGGCAATAAAATTCTGAACAATACACAGTAAGTTGATATAGTGGTCAATAAGATAAAACATACAAATTTTACATATTAGGTCATAATTAAAACAATCCTAGATTCTCATCCAACTTATTAAAAATAGGCAGCAAGTTCCGAAATTTTATTTTATGTAATAGTTATCACACAAGGACGTGGTGTGTCTGTATCACCCCGACGGCCAGAGGGGTGAGCTAATACAGACACACCAAGTCTGAGTGTGATAACTATTTTACATCCCAGATCATTTATTAAGCTAAGGAAAGACGATACACATTCTTAAAAATTAATTCCAAGCTTATAATGTCATGAAATAAATATTTTATACTATAATAATAATATATATCCTTATTGTGCCCAACAACGATTCTTTATATACGATTTTTTAAAACCATATGTCAAGCGAGTTCATGGTGTAGTAGGTAAGGTAGAAGTCTACTAAGCGAACGACCTTGGTTCGATTCCCACAATGGACAATGTCATTTTTGAAAGTTTTGAAATCTTTATCTTTAAAAATTTTATGGATAGTAAATTGTAAAATTTTACTAAGTCCAAAACAACTGAACAGTTCTCAAAATCTGGCCTGGACAAAAATATAAAAAGTAAAAATATCCAATGTTCCAACTGGGATGAGATTGCTGGGGTGATCCGACTCAGATCACCCCATTTAGAACAAAGGAGCAGGGATGTAATTATTGAAGAAAAAGATTATTGCAAGCGGACAATATCTTATACAGAGCAAAAGCGATTCTAATATATTTAACAAGTGTTTTGAAAATTTGAAGCAGCTCTTAGAGGGCAATATTGAGTTTGACACTAGAAATAAATTAATTGTTGGAATTGGAGCGTAGCTTTGTTTCCACAGCGAAAGAAAAGCCCCCATATTAAAATAGAACTTTTTATCGTGATTTATGAAAAATGCTGAAAGTTGTCAAGACCATGTCACAAAATAAACAAAATATCAATTAAAATATTTTTTCTGAGGCTGAACAATGAGAATCCATGATTTCTTGTGATATTCATTTTTTAAAAACAGTATAGACATCTTACTGTGAATATAAATCATAAAAATAGTATTTAACTAACTTCCCTTTCATAATAAATGTCATTTCAGAAAAAACAGCATGACATTTAATTCACGGTACATGCATTTAAAATTAAAACTACATTCTCCCTAATACTTTCTTTTTCTCTCGCCATCTCTCAATAATGTATAAATTTGAAAATCTACCTAGTACTTTAATTGTGACAAAAATGAAATCTCAAAATTTTTTTATCCCAGTTTATAGAAAATATATATATCAGACATCTGAATGTTTCTCTCAAAGGGAGATAACCCAAAATAAGCAATAGTTGAACAAACTTGGTCACATGCCAAAATATTCTGGTACCAACTGAAAGGTATTACCACAAATAATACACATGCAAAAAAGAAAGGCATGTCTGACATGTACAATTCAAATAAAATCATATACAATTACCACCCTAGATAGTGTGTGACCCAGCGGTTTCTCTCCCCGAGATATTAAGTTCACCCATGAGCTTGCTTGAGGGTGACCTAAATTTCAAGGGGAGAGAAACCGCTGTGTCACACACTATCTTGGGTGGTAACTGTTATATTATATCGAATTTTCTTGTTCACCTGTTGACCTTCCTATGCAACCCACGCTAGCCGATTGACCCAGCAAAATCTCAAATGTCACGTGACATGATTTGAACAAATCAGATTATAGATATTTAAATGAGTATATAATATTACACAATGTCAAATGTTGCAGACAAACAGGCTTCTATCCCCAAAATCTATTATTCTCTTTGGCACATTACAACTGAATGATAACGTAGTATTGCCTATATAGATATTCATCTTATGTTTAGTAATTATTACAGACGTTTTGAATATGTGATACAGTGCATGACCTTCATTCCGTATTCACACTATGTCATTCCCTTCATTGCATGGCTTACCCTTTATCACACACCCTTTATCTCATGGCTAGCCCTGTATACCCTTTTTAAATCTTTTTTTTTTCAATTCGACTTATTTATTAAAAAAAATGGGGGGGGTGAAAATTTTTGGGTAACAAAAATTTGTTTGAGATGAATTTCTTTTTTGTGTGGGTCATTTAAAAAAACTAGCAAACCTTTTCCCTGTACATGTTAAATTTTATTCCAACAAACTCCAATTCTTTCAGCCAATTTCGAAATTTTCTTCTTAACAAAAAAAAAAAATACATGCATTTCCTGTTACCAACTTCAATATTTGACAGTATTTTTGGAATTAAGTAGTCCTCTGTTTAAATATATGATTAAGTGTATAAAACCTGGCAAAATCTGTATCACATGCCGTATCATCCCTTGGGCCAGAGGCCCTCGGGCTGATATTGGTAACTCAGGATGATATGCCATGTGATACTGATTTTGCCATGTATTATTTTCTATGGAATATTGGACATTTTGTTTTTGATACGGACTTTATCAAGGCCAGTATCAAGTGAGCCAGTTAGGGCGAGCTTGATGCGTTGCGCCGTGATAAAGTCCCTATCAAAAACAATATGTCCTATATTTCTTTTATCAGTAATTCACAAATTGATATTATATATAGATATCTAAAATTAAATTGAAATTAGCAGAAATTTCTGCTGTAGCACAGTAAATACTTTCTAAATACAATGTAAATATGAATTCTTCATATATTCAACGTATGATTTGTATGAACATGACAGCATAGCAATGAGCTTGTGACGTCTTGACAGTGACGGCCTGTTCAGTGACACTGCTAACAGGCAATGCAGATCAAAGGAAATTCATTGAAATTATTGTTAACTAGGTTATTCTTAGCCAAGTAGCCAAATGTTATACAGCATTATTGATTCTAAAGGTGCTGATAAAACTAGCAGTCCAACTGTGTACAGTTTTACCAAAAATCAAACTTCATGTATTCGTATTGGAATAATTTGCCTAACAGTATATTATCATTTTTGTCTATGGCCCTGGTCTTTTTTCCATAATGATACTTTTGACAGAATTCGAAAATGACAAGAAGATATAGCCAATCCTTTGTTTCTTCAAATATATAAGTAAGTTTCATACAAGGCGTATAAATGCTTTATGTTCAGTATGACCTTACTTTAGTTGCAGTTTTGTGTATAATATATTATGAACCTTTCAGAAAAAGTAGCTTTATTTTAGGGACATATTGAATGTATTTTACTTATATGACTCCCTTAAAAATTGTAAAAAAAAATGAAAATAATTACTTTCTAAATACCACAACTATCAACTTTGGAAATGGTAAAGGTATTTTGAAACAGGGAACAACTACATTAATATCATAACCCCTATAAAGAGGGGGTTCAAATTCATCTTCCTGTTGATTTAAGCTCCAGTCTGACAACATGCAATGTTATCAAATAGAAATTGTAATTGCTTTTTGAAAATTTTAAATTTGATGCTCTCGTTGAAGTAACCCCATAAAAAGGGATAGTTGGCAAGTATGTATATATACACTCATCCTCACACCAAAAGAAAACCATTTCTTTAATTATCTCCCCTTTCATACTTTTGGACATCATGCATACTTTTTATAACATATTTCATCAACAAACAATTGTTCAAAATGTAATTGTAAAAATCAAATTTCATTGGTCAGCATCATCAATAAACAAGAGATACATATCCATTTGCCCATAAATCCGCTCCAAGAAAATATGAAGCTAATAAAATATCATTGACTCATTTGCTCAAAGAAAAAGATATCTTAAGAGTTGAATAAATATTAAATATAAATATGGCTTGCCATATAATCCCAAGACATACAGTTTATATTATCATTTTAGAAAAACTCAAATACTTCCTTTGGATCTGCAAATAAAAAAATCAAACCATTTCAAAACAACAAAATTTGCTACACGCAAATGTGATGAAACATCTTGTACAGTATGTGGCAAAATATGGATAGACAATTCATTCCTCATTCAAAAAATCAAACAACTTTTGAACAACTCTTACTGATTTAGATACTCTAACATTCCCATCTGCAGACTTTTCTGAGAGCACAGCTTTCAGGCCATCTATTCCATTTCTTTGTACTGCCAACTTTAAATGATACAGTTTCAGATTTGACTTTGAAGCCTTCAGTGCACAGGCTTTAGAAATAGCTTTACAATTTATTGCTTGAGAAAAGGTGTTAAGATTCTGTTGCACAACATGTGTATCATATGGATAACTGAAGGTACAATAAACTTTGATATATTATCTTTAAATTTTTCATTCACATTGACAAGTTTAAACAATATTTCAGTATCATACATAGCATTATGAGCATTATAAGTTTCACCGAGGATCTCTTCCACCAAGGCAGTCTGAGTATATGATTTCAAACCAGGGACTATTGTTTTAAAGAAATCTAAAGTATCAAAAAATCCACAAACATGCATACAAAATTCATTCCACATATTATAAAAATTTAAGGAATTAAACAAAACATGACAGTCAAATCTTTTTATATTATGGCCTACTAAAATACATTTATTACTGAATTGTGACAGAAAATGAATAAAATCTGTAAGTCCCTCATGTGGTAACTTGTACTCTACTACTGTCTGGTTGTGAATCATCTGATTACCAGTCACAAATATCTTTGTTACCTCTGATGCCTCCTTTGAAATTGGTTGAAACGGAAACATGTAAATGTTGAAGGTTGACTTTTGAGAATGTGCTGCCAATTGAGTAATATCAGATTTTCTACCTAAAATAAAGAGGGTATTTATATTACATATTGACATGTTTATATCTGTCACCTTTTAATCACTGGATGTTCTTCCTTATTATATCCTATAGAAACATAATATGAAGTTGTCTATTTTTCTATCAGAGTTACTACAAATGTGTAATCTTATACCCTGTCCACACTACAGTTTCATCCCGTAATTATGGGGAATTCATTCTATCATTCACATATAAGACCTATGAGGAATCATTCTGGAATAATCATACAATTTTCATCATGTAATGAAACAAAGTCATGAGGTTGTTTGATCGTGCATTCATTCCGGAATGAATCTGGAATAGCTTAATCTGAGCAGGTAATCTGGAATAAATCTAGATATGCTCAGTGTGCATACCCTTAAAATACAGCAATATATGTAAATAATAACATGTGTAATCTGATCACTCTTCCCAGATATTTTATAACGTCATTTTTTGTGGTATTGACACATTTTACGTGATAATTGCATGATCAGCCATCATGTGATTTATCCAAAATACGAAAACTGGAATAATGGTGAACATGAATGGTATTAATTATAATGCAGAAATTTCATGTTATTTCTAAGAAGTAATTAAAATAATTTAGATTATTATTATTACTTAAGCTAGTTGTTTCCAGATCAAAAACAACAATGGGTGCTGAAATAATATCCTCCTCCTTCAGTGGTATTTTGGTACATGTATTTTCCTGCATCCCAGAACCCTTCTTCTGCCAGCATGTGTCAGTTGATACAGTTATACCAGAAACATCTCCATTTTCTGTGTGAAAAAAAAATATGCTTATTTTGATTTTATAAATATAGACATTCCAACATATATACATCAAGCATGTCAACTCATGGTCTAAATCTTCAATAACTGTTAAATAAATTCATTTACAATTTACTTGGAACTTCTGCAAATAAAATAATCTTGTATTAACTGTTTCTCTGTTTTATTATTTTCTTTTTGCAAATAAGAGTAATCTTGTATGTTGTAAAAGTTTGCAGTTCAGGGATATGGGCAGAAATGGCTTTTCATCTAATTGTTGTCTCCCCTTTTCTCCACAATGCAGGAAATATATATTTTGTTTGGTTCCATGTTTACATTTTTATTTTGACTATAAGTACTAAATTCTGGACTGTTTGGGTCAGCTACATGTAATATGGTTTTGAAGGCTGCATTGGCCCTATGAATAAAAAAAAATAGAATTGACATTTTATTTCGGTAAACCAAACAAGTCATTAGAAAAGAGATATGTACAAATGAAGGGATACACAAAGTACAAAGCATGTCCATTTGAAATTTGAATATTAAAGTGAACATAGACACAGTAAAGAGCTTGACTCAGTATGTTATAAATTGGACACAATACAGAGCTTGACACGTAATTAGCTAGTGAAATCATGAAAAAAATGGGGGGGGGGAAATTGTATCTTATATTTTTTCCAATATTTTTCAAAAATACCCAGGAAATTTAAAGAAATTACACAAAAAGACATAATTAAAAGTTTTGGAGGCCTCAGATATTGGGACAAGACATGATGAGGATCTAGTGGTGTTTTTTTTATTGTAGCCTTAGTGATCATTGACACAGTATGGAGATAGAAAATTGTCTTGAGCTTTCATCAAATATTACCTTTACTTGATATATGAAGTCAGTATTACTGTATTTGTAGGTGTTTGAAAACCTTGAGAATTGTGTACTACATTGAAATTCCTTATGATAAGTTATAAGGGGTAACATTCCAACATATGTACCCTAGTGTAATCTGATTCATGATATTAATAAAGGAAAGAACTTTACAATAAAAATCATACAGCTCTCATTTTTATATGACTGCGAAAAATTTGCATTCATGTTATGGTATGGCGCAGTCGACGTCTGTGGACAGCATAAATTTGGTTCTAGTGGACTGATCATTTTCAAATATCAGTATGAGGTGTCTTGACACAAGCTTAAGCCCAGGTCTTAATTTCGGGTTCTTGGCCCCCCATCCATTTCAGAAAAAGGGGTAAAACTTTGAACTTTCGTGTCTGTTGACAGCGTTACTTTTGTTCTGGTGGACGGATCATTTTTAAATTTAATTTAGTATGATGTTTCTTGTCACATGCTTGTTATATATGGAATAAAAAAGCTATCATAATACTAGCTTCTTTTTGATTACAATTTTACTATTGCAAGATATGGCCTGCAGGAAATAATCTTAATTATGAAACCTTTCAAATTCTCATTTGCCTCTGCTTGTAAAAACTTGTTTTCTGATTCTTCTACTTTTCTCTCTAGAACCTGTCCAACCTCATGTTCTCTGGCTCTCAAGGCTTTTTCATTAATAGGATGCAAATTCATTGTTGAAAGAAGATTGTTAAGCTGTGTTTCTCCTATTCCAGTATGCAGCATTCCTTTAAAGACAACATACACTATCTCAAATGTAAATAAACGATAAATTTAATTTTGTAACTTACTATTTATAAACCACAGAATGTAAACTGAAAGTGCATATACACAAAAGGTATTTTCACAAACCTTATCCGGAAAAGTATGTGTGGAATTATATGTCAGAGTCAGCTGACGGGAAGGACTAAATAAAATATCCGAACTGTTTGAAATGTTATAGTTCATTCAAACTGACGCACTACATATCTTTCCACCCCATTCTTCATTAACTTGTGTTAGTTTGTCGTTCAGAAAGCCTTCATATGTACATGCATGTACATATTTATATTGATAATGATATCATTTTTGAAAATACAAGAATATATAGATTATAACATCCCCTTTTCCCTATAAGCCCTGGTATCATATGGAAATTAGCTGATAATGATATCAGTGCTGATATGACAAGGGCATGTAATAATCTGCATATCACATATTTCATGTATAATCGATATTTTAAAAATAATTATAATAAAAAAAAATCTTTAGTAACAATACAGGTTTTATTGATATATAAATCATTTGTTCTGAAATAGGACAATATGGATAAGGATAAAGGATATTCCAGCTATTCATGTTTATATTTTTAACAAGCAGTTCTAACTTAAAGCATCTTAAGTGTGGTATTAAAGGCAGCTTTGGTAGGAATTATCTAATAGAAAAACAAAAAAATGGAGAATGGAGATGGCTGATCTTTTATCATTTGTTTTTGCTGCAAGTCTGTAATACATTTTTAATTAGTTAATGTCAACTTTATCTTTAATTAATTTATCAAATAAATGAACATTTCCTGAAAGGCTAAAACCATGTTTTTTTTCAGATTATCTTTCTCTGAATCTGTTGTCAAATATAAATATACACTGAAGTATATAAATGTCATCAAATCATGTGCACCATACAGATCTAGAGCATGCTCAGGGCAGTGATATATAGATTGACAAATTACAATTATCGCATCTGCAAATGTTGCGTCTGCAAATGTCGTATCTATATGCATTAATATGTGACAAATAAAATAAAGATGATAACTTCTAGTTGGATGTATATAATAAATAGATGAAGACATGGCCTTGGGTTGATATGGGATTACCTGGGTATATCCATACTTGTTTATGAAAAAGGCTATGTATTAATATATATTCAAACCTGCCTATAATAGGCAAGGGGAAAAAAGGACACTGCCCTTTATATAGACGTTTTTTATTTGGCAGTGAAATGAAATTTAAGAATATGCACAATATTCAAGCAATCTATTATTTATAATGTCATGTTTGTAATGGTTTTCTTTAAATGTAAAGATGATGTTTTGAGGTTTAACAAAAATAAAGATATATGAAGGTTAAAGATAATTGATACGTAAAATCTGTGACTGTTTCTTTCCATAGTCATGGTTTTTCGTTGCCTATTATACAGAATTTAAATGCAAATACGGACCAAAAAGGAGTGCCTGCTTGCTTTGCCTGTTGAAAGGGTATAGGAATTGGAAATTGTAAAATCAGGGGGAAACCATGCTGCCCCATTTTGGACAAGTGCCCGCTTTATATAGGTGCATGTTAATACAGGTTTGACTGCATAATACAGTCATAATTTTTAAAAATTGGAAAATACTAGTCAAAATATGCCTCCTATAAGTAGAATGTTTTAAACAATTAACTAAAGACAAGAAATGGATGTCGACACGACACCAAACGGGATTTTCCTTCCTTATTAGAGGAAGTAGAATGTAAAAAAATGACAACAGGAAAAACCTACAATAGCCGAAAATTATAATAACTGAATATGTGCAAAGCTTTATTGACAGATACCCTCTCTCATTCATGAAAAACATTTGCCAAGTCTTGTCTCAAGAAGCAACAAGCATATATATGGTCAAAACAGCTATCCTTAGTTCAAAGGGACATAACTCCTGTTAAAAATTTGCACGAAAAATCCCCCACAATATGCACACCTAGATATGATGTTCTTGCTACATATAAAGTTTCATGAAATTCTGTTGAACAGTTACAGAGCAGTTTGGCTTAGAAGCATATGATTAAAACACCAATAAATTTCTAAGTTCAAAGGGGCATAATTCCTGGAATAAAATACAATGAAAAATCCCTGGCAATATGCACATTTACATATGATGTCCTTGCTAACTACAAAGTTACATGAAATTCCGTTGAAAAGTTACAGAGATGTTGCACTTACAAGATTGGGCAGCTGCCCACCCGACTGCCTGCTCAACCGCCGTACATCAATGATCACCATTTCAATTACTGGATTTCCCAACAAGAAAACCCGGTTAAAAATGCCAGTAACTATGATATCAATGAATACTTTATAATTATTAACAACAAATATATTGAAAATAAAAAAAAATATATGCAAAATGAGAATATTTTCTTGAAATAGAAAGAGGTTGATATAAAAAAATTAACAGAAATGGCTGATTATGTCAAATGAGTATGAAGTTGAAGTTAACTACTTTATCAATGTCAAATGTATGACAACTTAATATGAATACAGCAAGTCTTTTCAATACAGAAAATGGTCAAGAAATATATATATATATATATATAAATAATGTCATCTCTGATTCATTTGCAGTTTGCATTTATGTTGCACCATTTATAAAAAAGTCTTTAATATATTGTGCATGTACTAAGGAAAGTGGACTGACTCTATACATGTCTATAGCTTCATGATTCTTGACTTTATTTGTTATGTTTAAAATGTTTTGTAATTACGTTTTACATCTATATTGCTATCAGCTCTTAAGTGAGTACCGATAAAACTTATAAACATCATAAGTAAGGCCATAAAAGCTCATGTCAAAACAACCAAATTGCCACAAAAATCACCATCCGAAAGTAAAGGGTCTCCGCTAAAGTATTACTAGTATTCCCTAATTAGGGTACCAGGAGGACATGATATCATCATTGTCTTTATAGCACAATACATGTACTACATACTAGTTGTGTAACGATACACCGATATATCGCGATATTTTTCAACAAACTAGGTATATCGATATGGAATCCAGTGTATTGATACGTATCGTTTTCTTATTTCTGCTAAAATTTCAGGATCAGTACCACCTAAATTCTCAAAATTTTCTGATTTGGTATGAAAAAGTCAGAAAAAGGACAAACAAATTTATTTAGCTACATGAAAATGAACACTTTTGTCTCACTAAAGAATATTTTAGTATTTTATCACATAAAATAGTTAAAAGAAGAAGATTTAAGAATGTAATCAAATTGAGAAATCAGAAGACGATACGTATCGATACATATCACGATACACTTGCCCGGTATCGATATATCATGATACAATATTATATTGAAGTTGACTATATACATCTTTTTTGTACATGTACACTAATCCCTACTACATACATGTACATGTGAAATGTCAATGGTTAACCCCCAAATTCACTTTCAACTAACAGAATAATGGTACATATCCTTAATTTGTAAGAATAGTAAGAAATAAAAGTTGAAAGTTCACCTGTAGCAGCTTTTGTATTTATATCAAAAGTTCCAAGGCCTCTGTTATAATTTCCATGGTGATGTGTTTTTCCCAACTTTATTTTTGACACTTGACCACATACACGACATTGCAAATACATTAAGCCGGAAAATCCTAACGGTTTTACTCCAAGTGCATCAATAAGATGCAGAGAAGACATACAAAACTGACACTGTTGCATCTGCTCTGCTAAAATACCCAAGTCTACAATAAAACGGCAGTGGTTTAGGGGGACCAAATCAGATGGAACGTGACAAGAATAAATTTGTATATCATCATCATCAATTTCAGCATCTACCGAACTCTCTGTCTCAATTTCAGTGTAGGTAAGCAAAGGGTCTTTATCAATTTGCAAGGCATATGTGTGGTCTATTTCAAAACTGTCTGGTACAGAATTAAGCCGGGGGCTAGGACTAGGAGTGTCAAAGTTTGTGGTCTTAAAATGTTCTGTCTTTGAATAGTGTCCCTTTTTAGCAAATCGCCCAGAGGGAAGTCTGCCCGACATTCTAAAATTTGTGCAGACGATTGAATAAAAACTGTACTTACGGCAGAAAAACCGTTCCAAACTTGCAAAGGCATTTCTTCTTTCTTTTCGGTGTTCGTTTTACAGGCTTTATATGGAAGAATGGACGTGAAACTGCTTAAAAAGTTACCCCAACGAAGATGAGATTTGAAAGTAACAGATCATCGTTAAGGTTACACCCAAAAGCAGTTCACTTTCACCAAACAACAGCTTCTTTCTAACCATTTCTTTTAAAAAGTCCTCATGCAGTTGACGTGTCGGATCCCATTCCGGAAGTTGAATATTTTGCAGCACCTAAAGCAAAATATAACATTTTTCTCATAATATTAACCTTTTCAAAGCATTCGTTTAGGGATTTAAGGTAATTTTTAATGAAAAATAAGATTTATTTTGCATGATCAAACAAACGATTGATTTTTACGACAGGTAACGTATCTCGACTCGAATGCGTCACTTTGTGCGCAGAAGGCGCGAAAATTTGAACTACCGATCTACCTTAAGAAAAGAATTTAAATTCCGAGGTAGATTATATGTTACAAGATTTTCTATCGAGCAATTGCACCGTACTTTTTTAGAAAAAGTATTAATTCCCGGTTTTATTTCATGCATAATTTAAGAGCAATTGAGATTTCAATATTGGTAATGTACGAAGTGCTCTTATAAAAAGGTTTATTACATACTTACCGAAGATATGTTCTGTTTTGCATATGTAATATAGCTGGAAGTTAACAGTCCATATCATATACCCAGTCTTATATAGCCATATCAGACAGCTTCGTTCTGAAATATCCATATCAGCCCGGTGATATGGCTATTTCAGCCCGTGTGTGATATGGCTATTTCAGCCCGTGTGTGATGACAACTCCTAATTGGAAGTATATACTAAGCAGATTAAGAAGTTGCCTTTTCCATATCAGCACGGTTATCATCCCTCCACCCACATCGGCCCTCGGCTGGCGCTTCCGTGTATATTTGTAGTACCCCTGGCTTTTAAAATGATCTTTTTTTTACAATTCAACATTTCATGTCACTTGAACGAATTTAAAGCAGATTCATTACTGTTCTTATGAATTCGGTAATTGAGATATCTTGATACATCACAAAAGGGAAAACTAGACTTGTATGTGATAAAATTTTTACTGGATTGCTTTTTTCAAGCATAATAAATCAAACTTCTGAACCATAAAAAAAATATCTTAGTCTTCCTAAGTATTTGAAAACGTTTGGGATCGAATTCGCCTCTTTATTTAGCTCTGCTTCAAAAGCAATATTTTCCTCCTCCAGTTCTGGGTTATGGTTTTGCGAAATTATATTTAATTGGATGATCTTCCCATATCTTATAAAACATTTAAAAGATATGGAGTAAATACACATGAAACAAAGTTTCTACAAATGCATTAAAGAAGCAAGTAAAGGAACAACGCCTTTATTGTTGCTCTTCATTTTGAAGTCATCGTGAGGTCTTCAACAATAGGCTTTGTATACCTTATAGGAAGTTCGAAACGGCCCCTAGCACTGGTTTGAGAGAAATCATTTATAAATGTCCAACAACGGCACATCCGTAGCATATTTATCCTATGGATGGGGGATCTTCAACAAAAATAAATTAAAGTGGTTATCCACTGCCAGACAAAAGCACTAGAGTCTCAAGCTAGTGGACAATTACAATATATAGACAAACACAGGGAACTCATCAATATTAAAAAGAAAGGAAATGGGGTAAATGTCAAGGAGACAACATCCCATCTCGAGGTTAAAATGACCCAAAACAAAGTCAATTGTAAGAAAATTTGTCAGTATACAAAAGTTAGATATGGGCACTTTTAACATGTTCAGAATTACCTTTAGAACTTACATAAATAATTAGTGCCAAAATTTGAAAGTTTGATAGTAGATTCATTTGAGAAATTCTCTCATAAAACAAGAACATCATAACAACTGCAATATACTGAGAGCAGCGATTCTGTTTTCCAATGTTTTTAAATTAATTGCAGATATTAAAGATTCTGGTAAATTGTTCCATACTCCTACGACTCTATTCGTAAAGTGCTTTTTATGGGCAATCTGGTTCTTCATTAATTTCAAAAATGGTTCTCTAGTATTTTGAAACTCATTGCGGCTCAGCGATTTTAAATCTGTTGTATCATATTTTCAAGTTAACATTGGAAAAGTCTGAAGTATTCTCCTCTCAACCTTTTCATCACAGTATTGGTAGTTTTATTTTCCTTAAAAGCTGTTTTTTTGATAAGTCTTTCCTATCGGTTTTTTTTTTTTGGTCGCCTCTGAAAAATTTCTAGTTTTTCAATATCAATTATCTTGTGGGGTCCCATAGACTGCTTGCATCTCCAAAGTGAGGTCTAGTGCTTTGAATAAAAGGTAGTAAGACTCCGCATAACGTTATTTAAGAGATCTATGCATTGATGTAAGCAGCACTGTACATGCACTACGTGCACATTTCAAAAACTCGTGAGAATTATAAACTTATCTTTAAGAGAAAAAAATCGATGAAAGATGACTTAAAATATAGTTTAATTCTCGTGTGAATACTATATATGAACATAGACTGTAATGTTTAAAAGGACACATTCTAATGCTAACCGATTTAAAATGGCGAGCTCTTAAAATATATAAGATGGTGCATGATATAAAAGATATTCTATAATAAGCAAATACAGACAAGAGGCAACGAGAACAGAAATATAAGCTCCGAACTAGAGGATGACATGCCCATGGTTAAATCAAATTGCGATTTCTTAGTTATGATATTTGTGTCTGTAGACACATATGATGCTCCCGCTAAACACGTGCCACTATAGGAGTTGCACAGACAAACCATTTACCCTCTATTGCTAATTAACCAAGAAATGACTAATCAATGTATATTTTTTAGAAAAATGCATCAAAATCAAAATCCTTTGCGCATACACATCCTAAATATAGGCACAAATGATCAGCAAAACTAACTTTCTAGCATTTAAACTGTGGAAGGAGTTGCTCGCTCAAACTATGTACCCGCTATGAAAAATCACAAAAAATGACTAAGTTCGACAATTTTAATCTTTTGGAAAAATGCACTGAATTTAAGATCCTTATCAAATAAACATCTTCAATATAGAGAAAAATGATCTGAAAATAGAAATCTTTCTAGGATAAAAACTGTAGGAGGAGTTGCGGACAAACCATGTTCCCCCTTCGAACAGACTTATCGTCAGGAGTAAAACAATATGCCCTCTCGAACTTTTCGTCACGAAGCATAGAAAGGCAACAAGATGTATTTATTTACCAGATACTTTACCTAAAAACAATGTTGTTTTACTTACTTTTGCAATATGCTCCATTATAGCCATCTGGACAGATACATCTGTAACCTTTGACCTCATTACGACACACACCATTATTCTGACATTGATTTGAATCGCAAGGTATATCTAAAAGTAAAACAGAAAAAAAAACTGGAAATACTGTGAGTATGCATGTTGCATACTCAATGATACCCCCGCCTGACATTAGATAAATGTCTGAGTTCAAGTTTGGCTATGGGGAACCCTAAAAAACATAAAAGATCTGAATCTAAAATAGAAAGTGAACAGTGTCATCATGTGGTAAAGATGCTTCCTAAGTCTTTTTCTCTTCAAATTCATGTTATTGGTTAAGGTGGAGATGCGAATGGCATATCAATACCGCTTACTAATGATAACGTATGGTAAAATCTATCTTTGGTTTTAGGGAAACCTTAACAAATGCTATTTGTCAAAAATCTTAAATAGAAGGTCACTATGGCGTGATGAAGGTTCTATGACAGTTTTATCATTTTCATTCATTTGTTTAGGAGGAGTTGCGAATTGCATATCAAACCCCCCCCCCCCCCCCCCATCCCGAACCATGACAATACATGGCTTTGTGCATATATTTCTAATGGGAACCTCTAAATTGTTCAGATAAAAAAAACTAAAATAGAAGGTGCACTTTGGCATAATGTGATAGAGATTTTCTGAATTTCTGAAAATTTCATCAAATTCCATTTAGGAGGAGTTGTGGATGGCATACCAAGGACTCTAATAACAATGAGTCAACTCATAAGTCACCAGAAAATCCAGTTAAATTCCATTTTAGAAGATCGAAGGAGGCAGAAAAGAAAAAAAATACCTATTCGCTTTTAAGATTGACTATGTGGCTACACGTTTAATTGTGACTCCAAGGTGAATATCAAAAATAAAAGCTTTGTGCAATTGCTGGGTTCTAGAGACTTTATCTCATGAGCATTTACCCAATATACTTTCATAGTTTATTTTTGCATGATTTGAAAAACTTTGCTCAATATTTTTAATATTATACAAATAAAATAACCAACTCAAAAGAGCAAAAAAATGTCTATGGGTTGATAAATCGGAAAAAAATCAGTGTATTTACATTACATGCCTGTTTGATTTTTTTTAACTTCTTTCCCTAATACGTGTAAACTTTTAAAAAATGTTTTTTGAGGATTTGATCCAAACCCCTATCACTAGAAAATCCACATAAGGGAATTCAAATCCACTTTCCTGTTGTTTAACATCACTTTGTAATAAATCGTTTTTTGTTTTCAAAGCAATGAAGACAATCTCTGTGAAAATGTTAAATGCAATGTGTTTTATGGGGATAATCCTACATATATATGGTACGTTCTCTCCTTTGTAGTTTAGAACCAGATCATAAAAATTGTTCCCTACTTGCTATCAATATGATTTATACAACATAAAAAAGCTTTTGCTGGTGTCGGTATCAAGTCCGGCTGTCACGAGTTCCTATCGTTGATTACGTTGGTCTTTTGTTTTGTTTATGTTTTTCCTGTGTAGTTCCCTGGCAGATTCTGGCATGTGACTGTAACTTTCAGCCATTGTAGATGTGTCCTGTTATCCTCTCTTTTACTTTTGAAATCTTGTTCTCCAAATTTCCATTTTAATTGCTTATCACATACTAAAAAGTATTCCTCTGTGTGCGCTTTAGAAAAAACATATATTACTTTACCAAAGCTTAAACAGACATGTTCGCCAGATTTGGCAAACACACAACGTGTTCTTCCAGTACATGGGTTTGGCCAACACTTGTTCTGATCCAGAAACAGACATGTCGTCTTAATTAAAGAGTCTTTTTATACATATAAAAATGGTAAACTGTAAACCGGAAAATTTTTGTGCTGTCTGTATTTGGCGGTACAGTTGAGAGAATGCTAGATAGGGCTGTTTTGCATTCGCGCTGCCAAATTGTTGACCATTAACTTCTATAAGAGACAAGTGATTTCGCGCCGTTTTATCTTCGCGCATCATTTCCAAACGCAAACATTACGAAAATAAAACTGCGGCGAAAATTTTCCAGTTTACAGTTCTAGTAATTCTTTGTTTGACATCTAGATCTAATGATCCAATAAGTGTTTTCGTGTATTTTTTCATTACTCTAGAACCACAAAAAAATTGTGCATGCAAATTTACTAATTCATCAAAGGACAAGGT
This sequence comes from Modiolus philippinarum, assembly GCA_002080025.1. NCBI lineage: Eukaryota > Metazoa > Mollusca > Bivalvia > Mytilida > Modiolidae > Modiolus > Modiolus philippinarum. Next base: position 35,951 of record MJUU01069527.1, on the reverse strand, counting down.
GCAATATGGCTGATTTGGCACATTTCGGTGAATTTGTAAGGTTCATCTCAAGATTTTATTTTAATGTTCGTTTGAAAGTTGGAATTATACTTACAGAAAAAAAAAACAATAGTCAGAACCCATTGTGTCACGATTGTTACAGTTCTGACGTAATGAAAAGAATATCTTCGAACATTTTCAGAGAAATATATATATATTGGTTGCAATAAGACCATTTTCTGGCCCACCTTGAATTTTGATATAATATGTTTCAATGTAACCTATATATGTAGGTAAAGATTGTACAATAAAATATCAAAACGCGCATTTGCAAGTCACGTGATCGCGGGAGTTTACTAGCACTCATGTCAAAAGAATAAATAAAGTATGAAAAGAATAAAGATTGGCACATTGCCAAAACAACAATGAACCTCATTTTGATATCAAAATGATATGCCGATGGTGCTATTTTAGCCATGATGTAATTCTTTTGTTAATCAATTTCTTTTGTGAAAGGAAATATATAGTCTCTAACATTGTTTCCAGTTTATTACGTATATTTCTCACATCGAGATAGTTAAATTTTCACATTTTAAAGTTCGAGGTTTACCCGAGAACTTTAAAATCTGAAAATTTAACTATCGAGATGTGAGTAATTATCGTAATAAATCGGAAAACAATGTTAGAGATTGCTTTCCCAATTTCTACTCAATTTATTTGAACTAGAGTGATCTCCGTAGACTCCAGTCCAAATATGCCGCCATTTTGTTGCTATCATCGTTGCTATATGTATCATTGCTCCATACATTGAAAGGGGTGTTGAATATAATATTTTTAATAAAAATGTCATATTATCAATTAATTAAGTTATCTTAGTCATAAAAGTGCAAAAACCATTTCGTTAGACAATGATGCAGATTTTATTCTCATCAACATCCGGTTGCACTATTTCTAGAAACTTACACGAGACATTTACATGATTGACTAATCAGCATATGAGATCAATTTCCAAACATGTTGTTTATTACTTTCATCTAACATCATTTATGCGAACAAGAATTAGAGAAAATACAGTTTTACAGAGATAACTCTTTGTGAGAAAAATATACACAAAAACTTCATTTTTCAATGTAAATGGAGTACTTTGCCATTACATTTTCTGTGATTTTTTTATGGTATCTGATTTGTGGATGAATTTTTGCTCGTCCGACATATTTTCACATCCATATACATATAGATGTATATTTTGAGCAATATATCACGAAAGTGGACTTAAATAAAATGATTTTGTCGACTTAAAACGCTTGATTGGTATAAGTATCTATATTACTATGAAGATATGGTTTTGATTTTCGGAAATTTACGTTGAATTCAAACACTGAGACATGGATAGTTGCAATGTGAATATTTTGCGTTTTATTTGGTGTATTGAAGAATATTTGTGTTAGATATTAAGAGATTTATGAATTACACAATTGAAGCATGTAAAACTAAAGATGCATGTATATTTAAACATAGGCAGGCGATTGTTAGATTCATATATTACACATCATTTCTGTCCAAGTGTCACCAATATTGGAAAGTTATAAGGGATCCTGTATCATATCGAGTGGGGAACCGTATTCTAAGACACATTCTTCTTAAAGGACAGTTATAATCGAAGATATTATATATAAAGGTAACATTGGAAATAAACAAGCTTGAAAATACAAAGATCTTGGGCAATAGATGACTAAATGTTTTCGGAATGTTTTGTTACATATGCACAGATGATGCTTTAGGGCAATTGAATATTGCATGGTTCATATATATTGTTACACAAGTACACAAAACAACATCTTCATATCGAAAAAAAAACAAGGGAAAAATTAACTTAATAAATATGACCTACATATCATAGCAGATCTTGTTCAGCTTATTTGGCAAATTGCCAGGTCAGAAAAAAATCATTAACACAAATAACAAAAGAGAATACCATACATACACTGAATTTTTACTTTAAAAATACAATTTTTTCAGTTTATTTTTTTTTTCATATGCCTTGCATGCGGAACCATCTTGGAATTTTACGGGCTTAATTCTTATTAAAGAAGTAATATCTTGTAAAATTATCAGCTTCGTTCCGAATGCAAGGCATGGATAAAATTCATTATGAATATACCCCATGTTGACTACTTTTCCATAGGTTCAATGTTAATTGCCATCAAGAGGGACATTAGAAATCAGCTTATTTCAGTGGAATGACACATTGTTTTGAAAAAAAATCACATATGATTAAAAGCTACAAATATTCTGGTGTTGAAAGGTGTCAAATAAATTATGCTTTTACTAAATTTATTTTATGGCAAATCAGTGGGCCGATTTATGGCTTTAATGCAACCTTTGGCAGATTTTCGAACCGCTTTCTAATCGGAAATATCGAGCACATTCGAGAACCAATTAGATAATTTACCAAATTATTAGTACAACTGAATTGAACCTCTGATATGAATATTTTTATTGTTTTTGAATGTGTTCTATGTTTTCTATACAGAAATGATAGTCAAAATTTGTCAGATTTGTTTTGTCTTTGTCATACTGTCTCAATTCGTGTTGCTGTGAATTACTGTGATTTTGGATTTATGGTTATAGAATTTCCCATTTCCTCGTTCTTGCTTCGGTATTCGTTTGCCGATCGATTGTCATTTTTTTGTCCTTTCTTCTTCACTTAAAAATTCAGTAATCATACATCAATATTTGAGAAATCATACGGTTTACTGTATACCCATATAGAAAATTTTCATAAGAAAACGCTGTGAATTTAAACAGATTTATTTTAGGACAAAAAAGGTCCCTTGCCGCACCTACTCCTTTTTGATACTTTATGATAGTGTAATTCTCTTAATCTGATAAAGAGCTTGGTTTTGAACGTCAGAATTATTATTTGTCAAGAGTTTCCTTTCTTTTTACGCTTTTATTATAATTTGTCACGTGAATGGTATTGGTCTGGAAAGAATGTTATTGAAAGCGAAACACCTCACTTCAAAATGCTATGTCTACTTTTGATACTATTAACACTTTTCAGGATAACATTTTCTCTAATCTTTAATCATATTTCACAATCCACAAGCCATGTAAGGAAGAATCGAAAAATCTGTGGATAGATATTTCCTCAGCTGTAGATTGGTCAACGATGCAAGTTCTATATATGGTATGGCTGAATATTAATATGTCTTTTTATTTTTTGAAACCTCAAATTCTCAATTTGAAAATTTGAATAGCTCGACTTGAGATAATATTGTAATAAATTCGAAAACAAGGTTAGGAACATGTCCTTATGTTAGTCTGTTAATTTTTCGTATTCGTTCATGTGAGAAAAAAATGAAGCAAAATATAAATGTATAGTCGTGTGTGATGTTACCAAACTAATAAATCTGAGGGTAGAAAAGGTGAAACTGATGTATGAAGCAGCTTAAAAAATAACAACTGGTAACTACGATTTGTATATTCTGAATGCCATGTTAATTCACCATTTTCGGTTTGTTTATTTCCCAATAATGACTTTCCTTTGGATAATGCAGGTTTTATGTTGTGATTGTCTTCTATTTGACATCGGTGGTGATACTTTTTTCTGTTTGTTTACCATCCCGCGTACATAATTTAACCGAAATGGCTGTAGCATTGTTTGATATCTTGCGAGAATTCCACTCAAACCGATACTAGAGGCTCATTTTGAAGGCCTCTTCTTAACTCCAACATGAAGAACAACAATAAAAGCCTTATCCCATTTATATTCAAATGTAGAATTTTTGTCGGATGTGCATTTACTCCATATCCTTTCATTAATTGTTCCATTTCAAACTAAATGCTAACTTTAGAGATTCTCGAAGTAAGAGGGGATGTCCTGTATCGAAACATAATATGACCGTAAACCAAGCATCTATAGATAAGCAAAAATACAAATATCAAAATCCAATTGAAAAGGCAAAAAACAGTTAACTACGTAAGCATAGAGGGGAAATGTGGTATTTTTTTCTATCTAAGATACTAAGATACTAATATAGCTATCACGTTCCCAAGAGATACTATCTCGTTCATACGACATACTAAGTCGTGACCATGAGATAGCAATCTCGTTCCCACGAAACACTATCTCGTTTCCATGACTTACTAAGTCGTGCGCACGAGATTGCTTTAACGCGACACTATTTCGTTACCACGACATACTGATACTAACTTGTGGCCACAAGATACTAAGTCGTGGCCTCGAGATAGCTTTTTCGCGGCCACGAGACACTATTTCGTTCCCATGGCATACTAAGTCGTGGCCACAAAATACTTATACACTTTGAAGCCTTCAACAATGAGCTTTGCTTATAATATACTTATTGCTTTCTCGTATCTGCGGCATAGTATATAGTGGGAACGAGACAGTATCTCGTGGCCACGAGTAAGTATGTCATGGGAACGATATTATCTCTTGGGAACGACATGGCTATCTTGTGGCCACGACTTAGTAAATTGTGGGAACGAGAAAGTATCTCGTGGGAACGACATAGCTATCTCTTGGCCACGACTTAGTATGTTATGGGAACGAGATAGTATCTCGTAGGAGCGACATAGATATCTCGTGGCCACGACTTAGTGGCAACGAGATAGTATGTCGTGGGAACGAGATTGATAAAAATAAAATTTCACTTGTCCCCTCTATGTTTCCATAGCTAACGACAGAGCTATGCAAAATTTTCTATTAAGATATTGCAAGCTTCCAGGTAAAATTAGTTTTCGAGTCAGCACCGACGCACTGACTACAGGGTTGGTGAATACCCTCGGATCTAACAGTCAGCCAAAAGAGGGATCGGTCCAGTGGTAATGAATAACGACTGAAGCTATCAAAGGGGAATATTCGTACATAAGTTTACTGTCTGCCAATTACAATTCATCACAGTCTTCGTTTTTCAAATTTGCTAAAATATTTACCTTGGGCCACTTTTCAATTTCAGTGAAATATATACCACTTTTGAAAGTTGTATTATTACCAGGATAAGATACTGTTAACAATTCACAACTTGATTGGTTCTAGTTAAAATTAATTAAACAGCATTGCATTCACTATAAAGCATGCAATCAGACACGCACATTTTTGGACCTGTATTGCGTTGGCTGCAATAATATAGGCATGCATGTATGTATTTTTCTGATACTTTCCTCCTTTACCATTTGAGGGAGTTGCTGTTACGGTTAAAAAACAACCGGTGGTTAATATGAATATCATGTTACTTTCTGCCTTCTGAGGTAAACGGGAATACAAAGTTTCATTTGACGTTATATAAAATGAATAAAACTTGAAAATTGAAACGTACCACTAATTATATTCTTGTCGTATACTTAAGCATGATTGTAATCAAATTCTTTTACATAATTTACAATGGACCTTATTTTAGTTTATCATGTTCATTGATCAATTTTATTATGTAAATTGAAGTGTCATTATTATGTAATAATATTATTTATTACGCTTTAAAGTGTCTGCAGGGTATTAATTTCCTATTCTAATATGGCACTCTTCTTTTGCTTTGTGAACAAACGTATGGTCTAAATCCAACAGACCATGACATGTTGCATAAGATCGAACCATCATTAAATAAATAAATTACCGTAATTGCAACATCAAATACTAACAATAGAAATTTACAACTGACCTGAAATCAACAGTGGAAATCGACAGCACCGTTACCAAGCAACGAGTGATCCTTGTGTTATATGAAAAAGAAAGCAAATGGGGTAGATGTCAAGGAGACAACGTCCCATTTTCAGGTTAAAACGACATTATGAACATTTAAAATATACAGTATAATAACAAAATTTTCAATTGTTTTGTTGTTAAATTTATATTTTTTTGTTGGTTTGTTTCAATATGACTTAGTGAAACAGTCATACAATAATTTAAAAACAATAAATATCATCATTCCAGTTTATGTTTTTAATAATATTATTAATTTTTTTATTTTTATTTTTGATATATTTTTGTTGCAGTCAGTTTTCCGAAGTTTTTTATTTATAGGTTAAAACCCAATATCCCAGAGCTGCTTCGAATGTTTGCGATACATATAAGAATAGAAACAGATCATTGAAATTGAGCTCTGTGCGAATTAGAAAATGGTCTGACCATATATATATATCTTCATTTTATTTCTCGCTATTACGCAGTATAAAATACTGACAAATATAAGGTCTACTAATGTTCTAAATCGCAAAGAGCCCGCTTCGATAATATATTTCTTAATTATAGAATTATGTGAAATTTTCTGCGGAGAAACATGATTTCACATGTTTTTTTTTTTTTTTTTCTTTTTTTTTAAATATAAAATAAAATTTTGGGTCACTGTGCATTTAAGCAAAAGGATTGCGATTGAAAATTTAAGGATTAAACAAAGATATGATAAGGCATATGATTCAATGAGAATATAACTTTATCAATCTGCTGTAGACATTCCTCATATTTTGCACGTGTTTTGAAATCATTATATCGTTTTCAGATACAAGCAAATTTCTCTCATTATTCATTTCTTTGGACAAGCTGTGTTTGTCAATTTATTCTTATCTTTTTTAGCTCCTTCTATCCCTAGTAACTGCTGAAAACTGACAAAAGCTATTATTAACTTATAGTTACATTTATTCATATGCAGCATTTTTAACTATTTTCATGAAAAATTTAACGTCGGGTGGAACAGTTAACTGTTTACCGATTTCCGGTCGAACTGTTCCATGCGCAAAATAATTGCGCAGTGCGACGTCATTTAACTTCTAGTTGTGTACCCTTTTTAAAGGCAGGATTTTTTTTATTTGTTTATATAACATTTTTTATTGTTTGTAGAAGTTAATAAAACAGTTACTTCATGCCCCGTTTCAGGAAACAGAATAACTATTGTCCCCCAATGATGGAAATGACTTGCAAACTGTTGCCTTCGGCCTTTGGCCTCAGGCAACAGTTTGCAAGTCATTTCTATTGGCGTCAGGCAATAGTTTGCAAGTCATTTCCATCACCTCGGGACAATAGTTATAGCTGTTTCCTTCGAGGGCATGAAATAACTGTATACTGATTCAACATCTTAAGCTTCGTATTTAGAGCTTTGTTATATATATATATATATATATATACACGGAGACAAATATTTAAAATCTAAGCTACTTGACAGGCATGATGGTTTTAACATTACGAAATAAACCCATTTCCTTCTCTGTATTCTTTACTCTTCAACGAGAAGCAGATAGATAGCTCTTTCTGAAACAAGCATTTGTTGTTTAAAATTATTCAGTACAACTAAAACAACAGCATAAAATACCGAAGGAACAAAGGATAAGATAATTGCAAAAATCAATGTCCGGAGACAAACATTTTTGAAGCTGGAACCAGGAAATAGAAAAAAAAACAATTAAATTAGACGGTCACAAAAAGCAGAAATACAAACACAACATTCAAATCCAAGGCACTTACAGTTTGCATTGTCATAACCCCTAGAGTGACATCAGGTACTCCGGAAGGGCACCCATGTCCTTCTCTGTCGACAGTAGCCGTCACACTGTCACTGAGTCAATCTAGAATAAAGTCAATATCAGTTATGTCAATCCGAGAATTTCCATTTTCATATTTTATGAAAGGATATGGAGTAAATGAACATGATCGAGACCAAAACACATATGTTTACTCTAACTGCAATAATTTTGATGAGCTGTATGGCCATTTCGGAAATTAATTCCTCATCAGCAGCACTAGAACCCAAACAAAGGAAGTCCATAAAAATGTTTAAAATGCACAAAACCAAACGAAATCCGAATAATCAGTAATATCAAATATAGCTAAGGACAAAACTACGATGGAGAGTTAATATTTAGGTTTTAGAATTTACATAATTAAGATAATGGTAATTGAACAAAGTGTACAGATAAAATATTATCTAATGTACAAGTACACCACACCTAAGAAAATAAAGAGAATACATCGATACCACGAGGAATTGTTTTAATAACTCCACACTGCAAAAGATCATATTTGGATACCGACACATCGTATCTTTCAATCATATTATAATGGCGGTAATAGAATGTTTTGTTGGATGAAAGTAACATAGGCTGAAGAAATCCCACACTCAACAGCTTTTGGGATGGTGTTTTTTCTCTATTCAGACAAATCGCCATACAAGCTGCATGCTCGACAGTAAAATCGAATCCTTGGGAAAGTAAGTCTAAAGAATATGAGAAAACGGAATTATTTTGGGCACCCTTAATAAAAAACATATCAATTTAAATTTTCAAAAACTACGATAATGTTTTGTAAAATATTTCTCTGTATTAACTCAAAAAGATTTAAAGACTGAGAAATCTTACATTAACTACGAACCACTCCATGAGCTGTTGGATCACGTGCCTAGTCTTAAATTGAAAACAACATTCGCTGTTATAGAATTAGAGAAAAGTAGGAAAGCTGAAAAAATTGGATGATAGCCTTGTGTTGTCATTTTCTTGGCTTCATGCATTCCTAGGGTTATCAAATGAATTGCAATAAGCAATGAAGGGATGTGGAGTGAGCAAATGAGACAAAATCTCCACAAAAACGTGGGAAAAACAAGCAAAGGAACAATGCTTTTATTGTTGTTCTTCATCTTGAAGTCATCATTAAGCCTTCAACAATGAGCTATGCTCATACCCCATACCCCATAGAATGTTCACGACGGCCCCTAGCACCGGTTTAATCGGAATTCGTTGCTGTTTATCGAGCAAGGCTACATACATGTTTATCATGTCATGGATGCGGGATTTTTGGACTCATTTTAAATCAATATGATGTCATGATTTGGAAGACTATGAAAATCGATCTTGTCCATGAAGGAAATAGTTCAGTACTCATGTACTTGTTTTTGAAAGTCTTCAGATTTATTGTGAATAAGTAAGATGTGTAAACTTTGGTCTTTATTTATATTGAAATAATAACATTAATTCTGCTTCGTATGGAAATCCCGTATCTCATAAGTTACAAGTACTTCCGATTATTTCCGTTGCTTTGTTTTATTAGTCAGTACAACTACACAGCACGTGACTCCTTGACAACGACAAAAGTAAACAAAGACGGCGGAGTAATCTAAACTGAAAAAATGGCTAATCAGCCATCAACTTCACTAAGTTATCTTGCGTGATCATTTGCATTCCATTTACGGATTGTAATTATAAGTATTGAATGCTATATTTTGTAGTTTTATTGTCGTGTAAAACCATGGACCTTAGCACATTTTTCACATGAAGCGCTTGTGCGCTTCATTCAAATCGTGCTACGGTCCACGCTTTTACACTTCAATAAAACTACAAAATATTGCATTCAATTCTCAAGTAAAATCTGGGTTTCACGGTGTTTTATCCAAAATAATTCACACAATACAGAAAAAAGCTCCCAATCTCTATAAGGTTTGAATGATTTAATTAGTAGTTTTTACTTCATCCCCTCAGAAATCATAGATATACCAAAAGTAATTTTTAAACAAATCTATCCAGTGACATAAAAATATTCAAACATGTCAAATTTCGTATCAGCCCTGAATGAATCGTGATCGACAAATTTTACTTGAAAATAGAGCATCATTTTGTTTTTTGTCATCTGGTATAAAACTGAGATTTATTTTCACGTGACCTGTAAAATGAAATGAAGCGGTAAAAGTAACTTCAGTTGCATCAGCTTTCCAACAGATGAAAGTCGCAGCCGTATGGAGTAGGTGATTTGACGCCCTCGGGTATTCAAATAATGTACTGTTATTGCTTAATTATACACTTCAATTTCATGACTTTCGTTCCTAGGTTGTAAACATTTATCTTGATAGGTCATGAATCCAGTCATTCCTTCTTACTTGTATTTGAGGCGACGTTCCTATCTCGAAAGTCCCGTATTGATTATTTACTTTACTGTAAATTGGATGCCTTATTTATCCTTGTAGTGCAGTAACCACATTTCAATATTTTATTAACAATTTCTCGAAACAATATGACAACCATTCTTTATCACATGGTACTGCATATAATTTATATGAATATGTACAAATCACTTTGCCAAACGTTCTTATGCCTATACAATGCTATAGTTTTACACAAATTATTTTGAGTAAGTACGTACATGTAAAATGTAATAGATATCCGCCAGGTCGGCATAACTCAAGAAATGATTTTACCTCGAGGACTAAAATCAAATGAACTGAGTGTTTTGTAGTCAAAATCTTCCAAACTAAAGTTGAAAATAGTATTGTTAGCTTTGGAATAATTCATTGGAAGGACGGACCCATAATTAAAGATATCACAACAACGGCAATAGAATACCGAAAGCACAAAGCACAAAATTACACAAATCAGAGTCCAGAGACAAGGCAAAAGCAAGAACACCAAAAGACGGAAGACCAAAGACACCACATGCCCAAAAAACACACGAACATTACATATACAACACAAAACACTAAAGCACTAACAGTGTGAACTCTCAATAAACAAGAGTGACAATAGGTGCCCCGGAAGGGTAAGCATGTCCTGCTCTGTGCACAGCACCCGTCACACTGTCAGTGGGTCAATCCAGGGTAAAGTCGAAACCGGTAATGTCAAATCAGGGAAGACGCGAATCTAGCTCAAAATGTCAGTTTTTACTTGTGACACTGACATTTCATATCTATCTATGATCTCGTGGTTACGGCCATAGAATTTCTGAAGGGACGAAAGTAACAAAGGCTGAACATATCCCTGACTCGGCAGTTTTTTGTGACAGTGCTTTTGCTCTTTCCACAAAGTCACTATATGTACTGCACGCTTGACAGTAACGAATTAATTGTGAAATATATACTCCATATGCTGGGGATGCAGGTATATTGCTACAGAGAAAGGGAAAGTTCACAATTGGAAAGTCAAAATCATCACGTTTGTCATATAATCTAGATTTCAGACGTCCATGTTCGTCAATGTACAACAAAAGGTCAAGGTATGAAGTATAACGGAATTATTCGCTTTTCGTTCAGTACAGCTCGGAGTCAATGACTAAGGAGTACATGTATTAGTTATTTATTACTCGAGTTCCCTCGGTATTCAGATATATTTTACATGTATTAAATCTTGAGCGAGTCGAATATTATATTGGATCCTGTCAAGAAATTGATACATATAAGAATTGTAAAGTCAAGTCATTTTTTTGTAAATATTCCACGTTAATCTACAAAGGTAGCATTTTTTCTTATTCTTATAAGTTAATAGTTCTTGGAAAAACGAGTCATGTTAAATTATCCCAGTTTTCGATATTATTGGAATGTGAAAATTTCTCTTTTAGAAGTTTTTTGTATGTATCAACGAATCAGTTTTATTATTTTGTGAAAGCTGTAATTGTTTATACCAAAAATACCGAAGTGCTGTAACGATTCAATTAATGTAGAAAAGATAACAGGAAACACTTACAATGGCAGAAAACCACAATCCATCAAGGAACCGCACAAGAAAAACAATGACAAAAGACAAATATCGACAACGATAGGAACTCGGGATACCTGGACTTGGTACCAGCACTAGCAAGAGCTAGCGGTATTTTTAAAGCTGTTTGTAGGTATCCAAACCTCCCATGTCTCTGTCCTGTTTCATTATACTATAATAAACATGCAAATAAAACTAAATATAGGTACATGTAGACTACTAACTCCATGACTACAATCTTGAGAAGGAAACAATAGACAAAACGTAATTTAGAAAGATGGGTCTTGGAGTGCTTGCTGCTAAACTGCCGGCTAGCTCAAGGAGCGTAGTCTGCTGGTATAACACTGTTGCACTACGGAAAACAATTCAGATTAAAAACTGTACGAAGGGTTTGGTAAAAAATCATCATAGATTTCAGTAGACATCGGCAGTATCAATGAGAGGCCAGTATACTTGTAATAGGATCCCAGAGTCAATTTACTCCATTTCCTTTCGTAAAATATTTAACGGAATCACGAAAAATATCCTATTACTTAAAGAATGTAAATACGTCCCACTTTTTGCTGGATTTTTTTATTAGTTTTTGACATTTTGAACAGAAATTCCCATAACAATAAGGGTCAATAGTGCCATAATATTGATAATCCACCGCCAAACGAAAACCGAAGAAAATAAGCAGAAAAAGAAAAGATTTAAATCAAAAACTCCAAAATAAATATACGAAACATGACAAGAACAAAACAAATAAAGACAAGATAGACAAGACACCAGAAGTACTAGCAGTGCGATTCCCCACAAAAATGATCTGCTCTATATGTCAATGGAAAGATCGGTGATTTTTGATAGAGGTGTTTTTCAATTCGGTAATAAATCCTGGATCTACTCAGAAATTTATTTCATATAAGAAAAGGTCTTTGAGAGCACCAACAATGTACGAGAACAAAAAAAACTGATTGTACAAAAACGATGCTTTTGCTGATTAATCCTCTGAAGAATTAATGCTTTTGGAAAGGATATCAGCAAAATTCAAATTTACTCTAATTTCTTTATGTTAATTTGTTTTATTTCGAAGTAAAAGGTATAAAACGTATTTTTAGACGGATATATATCGTAAGGTAGGCTTCAAAGAAAGAAATATATATTTCCGAATGTCAACAGCGATAAATATTATAATATAAAACTATTGGCATCGAAAAATCCAGCAGGAGGCGAGCTGGATTCGAATCGATATTTCTACGGAATCATCTGACTATTGGTCACCAGTCCGTCAACAACTCCACACGTCCACACATCCGCGAATACCTCTTTAAATAATGTTGCTAAATCGGTGTCAATTGTGAGCGAACGGCAAGATACACAAAGTAGGGTATAAATTACATAGAAAGAAGGAAATGTTGCAACCATAATGATATAACACATCGGCAAACGAATACCGAAGCAAGTGCGGAAAAGGGGAATTCTAAAATAATAAATCCAAAATCACGGCAATTCACATCCAACACGAACTGAGACAGGTTGACAAAGCAAATAAACAAAAATGAACAAGAACACCACACAACTAAAGCACTAGCAGTGTGAACCCCAATAAAAACTGAGGTACCATCAGGTGCTCCGGAAGGGTAAGCATGATCTGCTCCAAGCGTGGCATCCGTCACACTGCCAGTGAAAAGTCCGATTTGTCATAGTCGGTGTAAGTCAGTCCAGGAACAAATTCTGTATCTACCTCAAGATTTCTGTTTGTGAAAAAGAAACATTGTAATGGTCTGTTAAATCATGGTGACGACCGTAAAACTTCTGTAGTGACAATTGCAACAGTGACTGAACATACCTCTGATGTATGATAATAATAAGTTTTCGAGACAGTTATTTCGCTCTATTGACAAAACGCTGTACAAACTACAGGCACTGCAATAGCGAATGAGTGTACCGCCATATGCCGGAGATGAGGGAATATTATTGCTCAAAAACGGAAAGTTCACTATTGGAAAGTCGAATTCATCACGCTTGTCGTAAAGTTTTGTTTTCAGACGTCCAGAGTTGTCAATGTAGAGGTAAAGGTCCAGGCATGATGCTGATGACTGTGTATCAGTGGTCTCTTTAATTTCGAGTTCATTTTGGGTATATAAGATGAAGGTTATCCTTTAATTTGCAATGAAAGAACATCATCTATATAACGAAAACTGAAAATAAAGGATTTGGCTAGCTCATTATCTTTTTATGAACTAGCCCTTGTATGAACCCTGGCTTCATATGAATAAAGAAACAAATCTGCTAAAAGTGGCGTACAATTAGTCCCCATAGGTATCTCTATTGTCTGCTGGAACACTTGTCCCACAAATTCTACAAATATGTTACTAATCACGAATTCCAGCATTGCAATGATATCCTCCTCTGTATACTTTTTGTGCGAATCAGTGTGATGTTTCACAAAAAAGGCCCCATCTTTACCCATCACTAAATATGAATATCTTCTTTCACCCTTTTTAGTACAGGCTGATATATTAAATCTCGGAGTACTGACTTTAATTTATCGTGTGGAAGAGTAGTATAGAGAGTTGAAAAATCAAATGTTTTGACAATATTACAGTGGTTGTGTTCAGTTGAAAATAAATACTCAAATAATACTGAGAATCTACATCTGATTCACTGGACTTGTTGATTATACTTTATCACTATATATCTTGAGGCCATCTTTGACTGCAGTAAGTAATGAAGTGAGGAGCTTAGAAAGAGATTTGTTTTGCATGTGGCAGACCCAGCTATGCATTTCTATTTGTAAGGGAATTTATGTAATTTAGGTACCTAGTAGATAGAAGGCAGGTTGTTGTCCTCTTCACTCAAACTGGTACCAAAGGAAAACAATACTGATTTGTGATTATTTAGTATGTCCTCCCTTGGTATGGTCGAGAGTTTGCATGTGGGGTTGCCAAATGAATTGTCAATGCCCATCTCCTTCATTAAGCAGTCAATGTATGAATGTGGTGTTGTTTTGGGGCTTGTCAGCTGGTACAATGACATAACTGTCATGAAGGAAGAACAAAGTTTTTTCGACCTTGGGATCATAGAATATGCTTTTTGAATTGGGGCTAATGGTTGTCTTAAGGCGCTTAATTCGAGCTACAATTAATGACTTTATGGACCTGATCCAGTCGGGGCAGTGTTTCAACCTTTTCCTTCTCTCTCTTAGCCAGTTGTTTTGCAGCTGTGTCCTCAATATTTCAAAGTCTGTTATGTTTCCAATTGATGGGTTGGGGTTCACGATATCTTTGACCTTTTGTGAAGAGATCACATAGTTTCTCATTGTTTACGATGTTGAGGTCCCCTGTAAAATAACGTAACCAGCAGGAGCGTACATAAATGGGGAATAAGACAAGAACAATCAGGTTGATTTGATTTGAAGTACTCAATTTGGACATTCCGCAATCTCATCAGTGATGGATAATAGTATTGCAAGCAGTTTTTTATTTTAAGGTAGTTGGGGTATCCTGGTAAACTTTTTAAACATCTGTAAAATGAGACTTTGAGCAATATACTATAAAAATATGCAAAAAGGTTTCGTGGTCACGGATGTGTCAAAAAGATAGATTTTTTATGATTGGTCAAATTTGGTGTTTTCACGAAATATTTACGGTAAAAATTTATATGGGAAATAGCCCTATACCACAACGCAAGGTCATAATTTTTTTTCCAAACTTTGCATATTTATTGGTATGATATAGAACTTCAATTTAAAACATAAAAAAGATATGTCATGGACCTTTTGTAAAAGTGATAAGTTGAAAAAATATATCATAAAACATGAAGAATTTGTTAGTTTTCAGGTAGAGATATCTTAATTAAAGTATTTTGGGTCTCCGAAATAAAAAAAACTTTATTTTTTTTTAAAAGTTGAAGGAAATGCGTTTTGTTGAAATGCTTTTGACAAATTCAAAAAAAGAATTTGATACTTATTGTTCATTTTTTTTCTAAATTAATGCATTAAAGACATGCTAAATTATTTAGTCAACATTCACATTGAATTTGTGCTTAAATGCGCAACAAAGATGCTTATTTTTACTTGTTGACAATTTAAAAGTAAAATCTTCGAAAAATATAAATGAGAATTTTCACACTTTTCCGGGTTTCCAAGCTGTTGAAAGCACAAAATTTTTGGCTATTCTAACTTCATTAATAGGTCCAGTAGTAGTGCAATCAATAATTTATCGATAGCATATACGCATTTTTAAAACGCCGACTGTTATATCACTTATAAATCCACTCTCATTTTCTGCCCCATACTGAAAAAGAAAAAAAAAGTAAGAAAAGTTGTGTATCTTAATATTGTTTCTGCTCTACAAATATTAATTCTAATTCTATTTTCAATTCATAACACATACAATGCTTTTGTGATATCAAACCTACTGCATATGATGTATGTGTAATGCTTTTCTATGTTTGCCACTATGATTCGAGACAAAAATACACTCTATGCTCCTCTTTGATTCTACATTACCCTTTATTATATTAAACTATTAGGAAGAAACAACTATTATGGAAAGAGACTGAAGATTATATTGTTTCCCCTTCAAAACCTACGCTATGTACAAATATTCAAAACAAAGCACATAAATGTAGGTTATTAAATATCAAACAAAACTTATAAAGCACTAGAAAAAACTGTAAGCAAAGCTCACAAAAACTTAGCCGCCGATCATCATTTGATTCGAGATGTAAAAAAAAATCACCAAAAAAGTCTAGTCAAATCAAATTTTAAATAGGTGGTGCACAATGGCAATATGCACTGAACATTCCGTGAAAGTTTCATTAAATTTCACCGAGTTGTCGCCACAAAGTATGTAAACTATGGTGGACGGAATAACGAACGGACACCATAATCAATATACACCACCCGCTACAAATGTAAAGAGGGGGGGGGGGTATAATAAAGAATTTGTCAAATACATAATGACATGTTTCATTCTTTGAACTTGAGCTCAACATTGATAAATCAAGACTACAGAAAAAACATGATGTGACCTTTGAAATCCTCATCTTGTATATTTATTCATTTATTTATTATTTTTTTTATATTTCTAATGCTCCTATTCCCTCTTAATTCCGTTTTGTATAAAATCATGAAAATCTCTGCAACTGTATAAAATGAGTACAAAAACTGCGGAACATATCTATGCCTGACGGGACCTAATTTGGCCGTTAGAGATGGTTATTCAAATTTGTACGCCCTGGCGTTCTCTCACTTTGTCCTGGTTTTCACTGATGGAATCTGGCGTTCTACAATTACTTTTCAATATTCCAGCACATTTTATAAAAATTAATGCATTTTCACTAAATACAATTCACCATTTATTGTTTCAAATACATAACAAAAGTCGATATAAAACACAAAGCCATATAAATCCATTACTTCAATGGATATTTCAGAAAGAGGAAGGTTGATATGGTCATATCAAAATGGTTGTGGTTATACTGACTGATAACTTCTGGCTATATTATTTATGGAAAACAGATTATATTTGGTCTAAGTATTGAATAAATTTTTGTATTGTAAAGTGTAATTGACAACAAAAATTTAATTATTAACAGCGATTATAGCTTTACTACACAATAAAAGATATTCCATGAGTTTTGGGAGGAAAGTTATCCCTGGTAGAATATAATACAAAATAAAATTCCACCCGGACCATTTTCCATAATCTTAACTCAATGACTATATTTTGTTGCATACGAAATTTTTATTAATTGCTAGGGAAAAAACTAAGGTTGTGATTCAATTATGTGTGTAATATGACCTTTGTCGCAAGCTATTTCCTTTAAAAGAAGATTAGAAAGTATGTACTGTAATGTTATATTTTTTGTTATATCTATTTTCGCGCTCTTCACGTTTAACTCAACATGCGAGGAAATTTATACCCGTAAATATTTCACTGCACATCTGAATTTAAATGAACTACTAGTAAATGACTTAACAAAAAATTATCGAATATAAAAGCCCACGAATAAATCAAGGACCAAAAACCGAAAAAAAATGTATCGCGAATACAAATCACTATACAGTATTTGATTTACCTCAGTGGTCCCTTTGCAATGGATTCGATGGAGTGAATGAGATTATCATCGAATCTTGCCATTGATATCTAAAGTTTCAAAGCAGAAGGGCTTGACGGTATTCACTGTAACCTACCATTCTCTTTTCTTCATCCTCTCAACCTATTTTCCACTCTCCTACCTACCACCTCCCAATCCACTGAATCCCATCACACGCTCACACTCTTTTTTTCCAAAGTTAACTCTTTTTCTCCGTTCACCATTTTCCCTCCCACTTCCCCGTGTCCATTTATTCATAATAGACAGTAACTATACCGTGCATTTGACGTAGTTTGCTATTGAAAGGGTATGATATGAAAGTTGAAACAAGTATTGAAAATTCTTTGAATTCATATTTTCTCTTATAATGAAACATTTGAAGTGATCTGCTATTTTATCATATTTATCCTTTTTGCATCAAACATAATTTTTATCCTTTATCTTTTCAGTAGAAATCCATAACAAGCCCTATAAATCAAAAAAAGACACAATCATGCAGTTGAACGCCAGGATGACGTACATTTTAAAGAATACACATTTTAATCAAATAATAGAAGGTTGTACCATAATTATATGAATTGATGTAATTTGTAATTCTCATGTTATTTGTCTGAAAATTCTTTGTAAGATCAAAATATATTGTTACAATAAATCATTTTAAGACAATAAACAAAATCTTGGACAAGCAGTAAAACTCGAGAAGTGATCAGGTACGTCAATTGCCTTCCAAATGTCGGTGGTTATTTCCATGTACGCTCTCTTCCTCTACCACTTAATTTGACGTCAAGATATAGCTGAAATACTACAGAAAGTGGCGTTAAACCCCATGCAAAGAACGCGAACTTTGTTTCATAAATTCGCGACAAAACTTAGAAAGAAAGGATCAAAGAGATTTATTATAAAAAAAAACGACGAGTTGAAATTCAGCCGTCATTATATAAGCAGCCATTTCAATTAATTAAGGGAGTACAAGTGTCAGAAATTTTATAATAAGAATTAGCGTTATGACCTTTTGTTTCTTAGAACTACATGAGAAAAAAATTGAAATCCCTGAAGGAATGTTTTAGATATAAGTCATCAAAATTTTTGGTTGGAAACAGTTCTCTCTAGAGTTTTCCTTCATTTTTCCATTAGTTGTCTTGACATATATGAAAATATAATTGCCTTTTACAAAATTTCATACATTGTCTATTTTATGCATTTTAAAGTCACCCATGTTCAAGAAAAGACGATACATGTGCAAAAACGTTAACCATGTTTAAATGAATAAAACCCGAGGATATCGAATGCTTCTGGAATATGTTGCTCATACGCCCTTAATTCTTTTTTATTCATTTGATTCAATTTACTGCCATTCTACCACATTTGTACTGTGAAATTTTACCATAGGTTACATATATACGGCAAAATATATTTCCCAGTTGATGAAAACCTCAACTTTTCTTTTAAATCCGACCTACTTAAGATTCTTACGGTTGGACGTAATATTGTAATAATATTCAAATAATTTTTGCAGAAACCAGGGACGGAGTGAACAAATGTCCCTTATTATCTCTTAACTGAATTATTAAATCAATATATTTCAATATTACAAATGGCAGGCAATTAAATTCGAGATTTTAAAATAGGAAAATACAGGGATGTTCAATTTTCAATTGAATTATTAAGTTATAAGTAGCAAGAAAAAAACTTCAATACAATGACAACACTTATTTATGGTCCGTGGTAATAGAGAATGGATTGTACTTGAGATATCTTGCGATAGAAAATGTTATCGTGTTTATCCTCCAGACTTAAGTAATCGATCAAATTGATAATCGATCACTTATCGAATATTTATCGATCAAACTCTCTCCGGAGTTTGACCGATGATTTTGATTTGAAATTTGTGATTTCTGATTGTTTAATGATCAGTTGTTCAATAAAACTGCATTAACATAAGCCATCTGAATTGTTTTTATTATATTTTGACTAACCAATCAACATAACTCTTACTGATGGTACTAAACACTATCTGAAGTTAAAGAAAAAC
This sequence comes from Modiolus philippinarum, assembly GCA_002080025.1. Taxonomy (NCBI): domain Eukaryota; kingdom Metazoa; phylum Mollusca; class Bivalvia; order Mytilida; family Modiolidae; genus Modiolus; species Modiolus philippinarum. The sequence goes on along the minus strand of MJUU01069527.1, from coordinate 16,393 downwards.
TTCAGTGATCACTTATCAATCACAAACTTCTAATCAAAATCGTCGATTAAACTCCTCAACGAGTTTGACCGATAAATGTTCGATTAGTCGCACTCATCGATCGATTACCATTCGATTTTTATTGATACGTGATCCATTATCAATTTGATCGATTAGTTAAGTCTGGTTATCTTACATTGGCAATACGTTCCATAATATCCTGTTGGACAGATACATCTGTAACCTTTGACCTCATTACGACAAACACCATTATTTTCACAACGATGGGAATCACAAGGTGAATCTAAAGCATAAATAAAAAAAATGTTTTTTTTTACAGACACAAAAATAGATAAATTCTTAATTTGATTATCCTCGTAATGACTGATTACCATGGTGTCGCGGTGCTATTGCAGCTATCCCGATTTAACGCTTGTCTTTTTTTCCTGTGCAGGACCTGGTTGTATGAACGTGTCATTAGCCTAATGTGTCATTAAGACGTCATTAGCCCAGTGGATTGTTAAGACTTAATGAGGACTTAATGATCCATTAGGCTTATGGCACTTTCATACAACTGGGTCCAGTTCCCTTGTGTATTGTGACATTTCATTCGAATTTTCGCAAGTTGTAGGTTTTAATGTTACTTAATGCAAATAAAACCTTATTTTTTTATTGATAGATTGATTGATTGATTGATTGATTGATTGAAGTTTTACGCCAACTTCAGCAATATTTCAGCTATATCGTGGCAAGAACTGTTAAGTATATTAAACAATTATAATAAGTATATAACTTATCAATATAAAACCATATACCTTTATACAAGTAAAACAAAAGTCTACCATTGTTAAAAACGTAACAATATTAGTTATTAGAAACAAGTTAAAAATTTAGATCTTACTAAATAATTGATTGCTTTAAAATTTTGTCGCCAGCGACATTCGTAAATAGGTCTTTAAGACAATCAGCGGAATAAAAATCACGCCTAATATCAGCGACCCTCTGACTAAACCGTTGCCCTCAGTTCACATCCTATTAATTTTCAAATGGACTTAGCGAACCCCCTTAACATTATATTCAGTATCAAATGTATCTTAATCTGTAGTATTATAACAACGACTAATGAAAAGTAAACAGTTTTTGACTTGGCCCAAAAACTACAGCCATTTTGTTCAATCAGAGGATTGAACTATTACATGATTTTATGTTAGGAAATTACAAAAGAAACAGTTTAAGTGACAAAAATAGGTTGATGATCTAGTTTTTGAGATTTAAATAATTGAAAATTTGGCGGGAAACCGAACTCCTCTCATTTTTGTTAGGATTAACATCAACAAGGTTTGATCATGAATGAATGTGACAGAATAAAAAGAATCAAATGAATTATTTACAAAATGCTCACAAAGATATATAAAATTAAATTATGGAAAAAAAAAAATAAAAGGAACGAACAATGGGCAAAAAATTAGAATACTTTTAAATGGCTACAACCCGAGGATTCCGAAAATCTGACAAAAATCACAAAACATGAGGAGCGAACCTCCTTAAAACTTTTTTATAAATTAACAATGTACTCATTTTATACAAAGTCTCTACAAAAACATTGTACATCCAAGCAAAGGAACACCGCATTTATTGTTGTTCTCCATCTTGAAGTCACCATAATGCCTTCAACAATGAGCTTTGCTCATTTCTCAAAGTTCAAGACGTGATCTAGCACCGAATTGAGCAGAATTCTTTGCTAAACGTCAAGCAATGCCACATCGATGTCCTTTCTGGTCATAGATCATCGGATCGGATCGTCAACAAACATAAATTTAACTGGTAAAGATCTCTTACAATTACTGTCATCCGTTGTCCGAAAAAAGGAAAAGTGTCTGAATCTAGTGGACGATAACAACATATAGACAAACACAAGGCACTCATCAATTCGGTTGTAAGAAAACTTTGCAATATGAAATAGTGACATGTGGGGACTATAAACGTCAGAATAACGCCTTTTTTTTTGGGGGGGGGGGGTCTTCCAGATATCATTCCATCACCATCAACAATACTGAGAACAAGACAGTTCTTTGTTTGAATAGACAAAGAGGTTTAAGTGCAAAAGAAAAATAAATATCAGTTTCGAATTTCCATCGTAGAAAAAAAATCCTTTTCAAACATGACCTTATCAGTTTGTTTCTTCTCATAACAATCTTTTCGAATCTTGCTTTGTTTGATGGCAAGTCTATAAAGCAGATGTCTTATGCTCAAATAGAAAAGGTTCATGCTAACTGCTTCAATATGTACATTGCTTAGACAGTTCATGCTTGAAATGTTTTGGGTTATGTTTATATGTATATTTTTGTACCTTTTTGTATTAAAAATCATCTTACCAACAGTTAGACAGAATTGTTCTTCATTGTACCCAATTAAACATTGGGTTCTACCTCTACAAGGATTCGGCCAGCACTTGTTCTTCTCCTGAAAAAGGTATCACCTAGTCTATTAAATGGAGAGTTACTGCACAGTCTTTTCAAATATTATTCTATTTGCTATATTTGTACCCAGTTGATCAACTGATATCAGAAATGTCATCTC
>MJUU01069526.1:35858-47242 GCA_002080025.1 Modiolus philippinarum | reverse complement strand
AAGTATACGTGACAGTTGAAACTTTTAAGATTAGAACCATTGGGGTCACTTAAAGTAGAAATAATTTTCTTGTTCTTTATTTTGGGTGTTAAATAACTTTACATGTTATTTTCAGAGTTTTTATATATTTATAAAGGTTTGAGATATCGATATATGATATACATTTTTTCCATGTATTACCATTAGGTTTACGGCCTATATGGATAGTAGGATCATCAATCGTCTATAGGGCTGAGAGACGGGCTAAAGCAGGACAGGGCTAAAGGAAAGATTTGGGTCTTCAAGATAAAGGAATCTCAATTCGCTGGTTCGGAAAGGGCGGTATGTGTTGGGAAAGTTTTAGCTCAACTATAGAGAAATTGTAAGAAAACCACCCTCCCCCTTTTTTGATCGTCATTCAATTGGGTTCAAATGATTTGGGTAAAAAGAAAAGTGTAGGTCTTATCCAGGATATCATATATAAGACATTTTAAGATTACGTTGTTTGATTCCAAATACCAAGATAGTTTGGAGTGATATCTTGATGAGAAGGTATTGGCACGTTGCTAATTTCGGTAAAGCAATGGAAAAGGCTCGCAAACGGGTGAATTGTGATCTTAAGAATTTTATGAAAAATGAAGGACATTTTGTAATCCATCATCCTAACATTCGTGCTGCTGAAATTAGTCTATACAGATTTGATTGCACCCATATGAGTGAACTTGGCAATGATATATATTTAAATAATCTACAAGGCTGGATTGAAACATATTTATCCCCTGGTCGTAGGAGTCCTTTCCCAAATGCGTAAATTTTCCACCAAGTTTCACGTAAATTTGTTAATTTTAGGATTGTATACATACTCGGGGGGGGGGGGTAATNGGGGGGGGGGGGGGGGGGGTAATTGTTGAGTGTATATATTCACACTCATGTGGCAAGAAAATGGGGTCAGGATACGTTCCTCGAAATTCTACGTCGAAGCATATTCACATTTTACTTTCCTGCGGTACCGCTGGAAGTTCTTATTTTAGGTCATCTCTTGTAAACCATGAGTGGCCCGTCCTAAACTGGTACCAGTTTGGACGGTGTGTGCTTTAAAGTAGTGATTTTTGCAATTAGTTACTCCCATGCATGCAGTTGAATTATAGCGTAAAATACAGTGAATTTTTCATCCATGGGGTAACGCGAATGTGCTTCGGCGTAGTGGGATATCCTGATCTTACGTCCTCTCCCGAAATAATTTTACCGTAAGGGATTTTTGTCTCCATTGGTACCAATGGGACACAGTCTTGTCCAATAGTTTAACACTAGGCAGTCCTGTTTCATCTTTCCAGATTTTGTCTGTTATGAGCATTATGGCCATTATTTTCTGTTTCTTTAAATGCCACAAAAATGAATGTTCGATTAACATGTCATCTATTATACACACTATTATAACAAAATAAATTTAAATGCATTTTCATATTAAGATAAAAAATTGCCACCAGAATGCAATTTTGATAGATTTCCACATTTTTTGTAGTTTTTTGTTAAAATGCGACGCATAGCACCTCCAGAAACAAAATAAACAAGCTTCCATTTGGAAGGGCAAATGTTTATACAATCGCAACAAAACACTGGTTTTGGTTCTCGTTGACCTTCGAATCGTTTCATCTTCAGAAACAATGTAAAATGGCCTAAATTGACCCAAAACACTATTTACAGCCATGAAAAAGAAAGGAAATGGGGTAAATGTCAAGGGGACAACATTCCATATCCAGGTTGTTCGATAGCAAATATGTCAGAAAACATGCAAGTGTTTCATATATTAATTTCATCCCTAGGAAGAATACTTTCCAGATACCATCTTACTAGATTTTCGGAACATTTTGAACATATTTTGAAAATGAAAATGTAGGAACAAATTGTATTTATCTCAATTTGTGCGATTTGCTTGTATTTGTCCTACACTAAATGTTTGTAATCGTGCCATCACATCTGGTTATATATTTAAAAAATTATTAAATACACTTACGAAGTTTAAAAAAAAAGATACGGCGTGACTCGCAAACAGCTTATTACCAAGGCTATTTCTTATTTTCGTTTTATGGAAATGTTGCTAAAAAATCCAGAAAAAATGTATTTGTATTATTTGTGTAATAGGCGATATCGACAGGATATTTTCTGCGGGAATCCGTTAAATAAGCTTCGAGTTCCCTTGGCCGGAAGATTTTAAACGTTTATTGGCCCGTCGCTGATACCACTTATTTCTATTCAAATGCACAACTCCTTCGGGAAGTTTGGAGTTCCATTTTCTTCCGTGATAAGACTGTTTTACCGACTGATTATGTGTTTTGAGTTAGCCAGCACTTGAGTGGCGAGCACACCTTGATCAATCTTTCAAAATTACTCTTTGTCTCATTCTTGTTTTGTACAAGACAGTAGTGTTGTAGTAAGATTAACTGTGTTTGTTTTTCGGGTTCGGTTTTATACAATATGGAAATTGGATAGAGACGGGGGACTTTACCGCTAGGTTTACTGGTGCCGTTCCAAGTCCACTTGCTCAGAGTTCATATCGATGTTAACGTTTGTGTCTTTGTTGTAGAGTTCTTGAATTGTGATTAAAATTTTCAGTCATTGTAGATGTTGCCTGTTCTCCTCGCTTTTTTTGTCAATGAAATATTTTATACATATATAAATATACATGAAAACATCAGTTTATCTATTAATTCTATCGGCAAACACTACATAAAATAATTTTCTATGTCGTTTTACCGTTCAAATTTGAACCAAAACTTTATAAAAAAAATCGTGTACAAATGGACAGTACATAAAAGTCTTCAAATTTACCAAACACCAACATATCAATATATCGTTACATTGAACTGAGCAAATACTATCATACCATCTTCAACTTTGACAGAAGTTTTAGCTTTTTGAAGAAATATGCCCAGCAACTGTTTTGTCTACGTTTATTTGCAACACGTGGCATGTCTAAAACATTTCATGAACTAGTTCATGGCAATCGCTCCCTCATCGGTTCTAAAAAAAACATCAGTTTTACATGATGTATGTTCACATTCAAATCCCGACCTCGAATGAAGTGGTAGATCTATTGTTTCTAAGCTCTGATTCATTGCCTCTGTTACGTGTCATGCTGCGTGTTCTCTTCATTGGCCTATTCAACCGTCTTTTACCACATTGTTATTGTATAAATACTTTTCAATACAAACATGTTGAGACATGTTTCTCTACTTCTACCTCACACTATAAACCTGGTTTAAATCTAAAATTCTGGTTAAATCATGTTTAACATTTTGAAAACTTTCATTAGTGTTAGTTGTTTGCTGAAATAGGTTTACTAAACAAACTTACCCACAATATGAATTGGGATATCTATCTAACAATTGCAGCTAAAAATCTTTTTGAAAAACAACAATAAAGGCGTTGTTCTTTTGCTTGGATATACCATGTATTTGTAGAGTCTTTGTATCATGTGCATTTACTCCATATCCTTCCATTGATTATTTCCGTGCACATCTTAATTAATCTGCTATTTATATATCTCATTAATATATCCACCAGAACTAGAGATTAAGGAAACGACAGAAACCACTAAATCTACATCTTTTTGGACTTATTTGTTGAATATGACGAAAATGGTCATCTCAGTACTAAAATTCACGACAAAAGGGACGATTTAAATATCAGTTTCCCTAACATGGAGAGTAATATTCCAGCTACTCCTGCTTACGGAGTATGTTTCACACGAGAGCTAGCTTAAATTATACAGCCTTTCTCATTAGACATTTATTATCTTCGTGACCGCCTTATTCATCAAGACTTCAAAAAAATTTCGTCTCATACGATCCTTAAAAAAAATCTTTAATAGATATCAGTCCCTTTTGGAAAAATTTGAAGCTTCGGTCCGAACCTTGATTCAAGATTCTTTTTTACTTAGTATTGGGATGATCGTTTCTTTTTACAGTGTACGACCTTTCAATAGCAATTGCTGCTGAGTTGCTACGGGACAGCACCGCAATGGAAGGGGAGATTTGGCATGCCATAAAACTGGTTTAAGGGAATATGAGCGTCAGATTTCAGAAGCATTCGATATCCTCGGGTTTTATCCATTCAATCAGTGTTAAAATTATTTGCACATGGATCATATTTTCTAGGTCATAGGTCACTTTAAAATGTATAAAATAGACATTGTATAAAATTTAATCAACTTCCAATTATATTTTCATGTATTTAAAGGCCTATAAACATCATATGCAAATTAAAGGAAAACTCTAGAGAGAACTGTTTCCCGCCAAAATTTTGATGTCTTGTATCTCAAAAATTCCTAAATGGATTTTCATTTTTTTTGCTCAAGTTGTTCCATTAGCAGCGCTCTTCAAAACAAAAGGTCAGAATTTTAATTCTGATTTCAAAATTTCTGATACTCGTACTCCCTGATTTGTCATTAAAAAATGTCTCATTGATTTCGGCTCTTGACAACACTGTTCGGTACTTTTTTTATTGCCCCCCACTTATATATTCATTAAAACTTTCCAGTTCTGTTTGAAAGTTATATGTTTTGGTTTTTATCTACATAGCTCTGTAGTTTTTAAATCTTAAAAACGATACTTTACTACAGAAGACTTGAAATGACACTCCACAAGGTCTATCGTCTCTATCGTCAGTTCGGTGGCCAAAATAACGTTACGATTTCGCTACTTGAGACAGATTTGTTAACAGTGGTGATTCGTCTCGGAAGTTTTCCTTGAAAATAAACTACTCTTTTGTCTGTAAGACAAACCATTATGGACTTCACTGGAGCATTTATATGAAGAAGATGCACCGCAGCATGTCTTGCTTTTTTTGTTTTGTTTTTTGTCTTTTCATATAATTCTAGATTTCACATTGCTTACTGTTATATTTTATTACTCCAACCATTTTTTAAGTTGAGAGCCTACAAATAGCTTCACAGTTTTGAATTTTCTAACGTTACCTGCAGGTCCTTGTTCAACTCTTTTGCAAACCTTTGTTTGTGGCTGGTGTAATACATAGATGAATAAAAGAACTTCGAGAAAACAAAATAAACTTTATTTATGACAGAACATAGGTTATATAGAATGACATTACAGAAAACAGGAATGCTTTAATATGTCTTCAAAAAACTTGCTGAAAATTATTTCCAAAACAGCACTAGTTGATACTATATATAAAGCTATACTCCATGATTATGACTATGACAATAAGTATCATATAAAACAACTCCTTGGTAACTGGTACACCTTTATAACTAATTTTTATACTGTTGTCCGGATAAAAAGAATTTTAGAAATGACGTTGATATTTTCATTTTTGTATTTATGAGATAATAAATCAGAAAATATTAAAAAACCCCGAAATTTGCTTATCAAATAACACATTGGTAGGCAGTGAAATAAATACAGAGTAATTCATGAAAAGTAACTATGATTTACATAAATGTTTACTTACCAAAAATATAATGATCTACTAAGCTCATCGTACAAGCGTTTATATTGGTAATATTTTGTATCAAAATATCTTACTATTTCTTTGAAATATATTCATAATCATATTTCTATTGAATCATCTTTTTTTCTGACAAGATATTTAAATGCAAACAGCAAAACTTCTATATACATATACAAATGTTAAACGTTTTCTTAAGTCTACAATTAAGAGTTCAGTGAAACAATATGGACAACAAGCCTTAAAATTATCAGTTGAGGAAAGAATACATTACAGATGGTATCGGGAAATTCCCAAGTCTTATGAAAAGGACTTCCTCAATTTTAGTTGTAATTCAGATTATAACGCTGCTTTGATTGCATTTAAAACAGAATATTTAAATTAACGTAAATAAGCATGATTGAATTTGAAACTTTCAAATAATAAGCAGGGCTTAACTTAAAACTTAAATAATAACAAATTATCTAATATGTAACAGTTTCGAACTAAATAATTTAAACAAAATATTGTAAATTAATTGTACCTGACAACAAATGATAAATGTTTGAGAAATAAAACCACAATGTCCTAAAAATCAATGGAATGGTTTTCCAACATCCAATAAGTTAATTATGGAGTTACGCGATGAACAATAATCCTGATTTGCATTCTTAACAGATCAGGGTTATGTCCCCCTGGATCATTTTAACTTAGCTTTCGATATATCTAGTAGATTCCATTTCTGTATTAAAAACTCTTGAGGATGATCAAATTGATATTTGACGGCATTCTGTCCATAGCACCGGAGCAAACGTCATCCACGATAAAACATGATTACTGATAGAAACAGAAAACAAAGATAACGGACCGGGCAGATTTGTGCCAGATCATAATCTTTTAAAGGGTGATGAAGAACTTTGGAAATGAAAGATGCCTTTCAATGAGTAAAGCATAATATTGAATCCCTATACACAAACTACTATTGAAAGACCTACTTAATCTTGTTCTGGTTGCATTATTTTCCTTCAAAAGTTTTCTAGATTGTCAAAGCTTTCATCAAAGTAGAAAATAATTATCGCTTATTTCGTAAATGTACAATGCAATGCCTATATTTATGACTTACATTTTGAAAACAAAATAATGGAAATAAATTTTGTTTCTGGATGATCTTAATATCTAAAACAAGTTATTTTAGCCTCCTTTAAAACTATCAACAGTTGAAGAGACGACTAAGGGAAATAGTACAGAATCGTTCAAAATATAGTAGTCAGTAAAATGTGACGACCTTATAAATAAATAGTTACCATTACAATTTGTATTGAAAAAAAAACTTTATCAGATCATTTTCTCCCTTCATTTTCGTCTTGGGAACAAATTCCAACATAACCCTATGAATCCCTATAAAAAGGTTAATTTTAATTTTGAATAACCAAATATGATTAAATGAATTTTGCTTTAAATAATAAAAATGTCTTTAACCCTTTGTTACATTTTCTTCTATTGGAGAAAGATTTTGATGCCCGTCGATGACGTAATGACTTCATCAAACCATCAGGCCACCTTCAATCAGTCGATTTAACATGTACTGAACATCGTACCATTCTTCTTGGGGCATTCCCATTTTTAATAAAGGTCGTTCATCTCCAGTCCTTACTGCGTCGAATGCTTTTCGGAGGTTTTCTTCCGACGTGTGGTCAATCCCAACCATTAGTGACACTTCCGGTAAGTCAGCAGATACTGTTAAAAATAAAAGGTCAAGAATTACTGTTTAGAAAAAAGACATGTACGACTTATCACACATAACACATTAAGGAATTGTCCCCGCACTTTCGAATTATAGTTAGAAAATATCGTAGTGAATCGACCTGTCCGTCCGTTCGGCATGCTTTCTTGCGGTGTGAATTCTGAAGTGCTTGATTTAGGATTTCAACTTTGCTATGGAACTGTTACATATATGTTGTAGTTGAGTAACAAGCATCGGATATTTGATGTTGGTCTATTTCACTACAGAATCCGTAATTATCTATAGAACTACCTTGGGTTATAATCTGGTGCTTGCAATCTAGATCTCATTCTCATCTTTATTTTACACAAACCTTAAAATGATTTTTTAAAAAAGACAGTTTTTTATTATACGCCCGTCTTTGACGGGACGTATTATGGTATACCGGTGTCCGTCCGTCTGTCTGTCCGTCCGTCCACACGTCGTACTCTAACTAGAGAACGCTTTGAAAATTTTTCTTGAAACTTTGCAGGATTTTTGGGTATGACGGAAGAAAGCTCCCTATCGTTTTATTTTGTCGTCGGATTTTTCGTTCCAGAGTTATGGGACTTTGATTATTTTATAAAAGCTTGAAATTGCAATTTTCGTCAACATGTCTTACTCTAACTAGAGAATGCTTTACACATTTTTCTGGAAACTTTGCAGGATTGTTGGGTATGATGGAAGAAAGCTCCCTATCGTTTTATTTCGTCGTCCAATTTTTCGTTCCAAGGTTATGGGACTTTGATTATTTCCAAAAAGCTTGAAATTGCAATTTTCGTCAACATTTCATACTTTTACTAGAGAACGCTTGGATAATTTTTCTTGAAACTTTGCAGGATTGTTGGGTATGACGAGAGGAAGCTCCCTATCGTTTTATTTTGTCGATGGATTTTTCTTTACAGAGTTATGGGACTTTGATTATTTAAAAAAAAGCATGAAATACCATTTCTGTCCACACGTCATATTCTAGCTAGAGAACGCTTTATTCATTTTTCTTGAAACTTTGCAAAATTGTTGGATTTGACCAAAGAAAGATCCCTATTGTTTTATTTTGTGGAAGGATTTTTCGTTCCAGAGTTANAGGACTTTGATTATTTCAAAAAGGTATGAAATTGCAATTTCTGTCTACACATTGATATTCTTTAATTTAAATATTAGTACATCACTACCCCTAAACCAATATACATTTTTTACTGTTTAACATCAGATGAAATAATTTATGCATATCAGAAGTCGCTTGTCATGTTTTTTCAGATGGAGTTTTTAATTTCAAGAATCATTTAATCAGTTTGCTTTAAAGTGGGGACGGGCGTATCATGCGCTCTTGGCGCAGCTGTTTATTAACAAAGTTGAAACTATTGATACATTTTTATTTAACAAAACACCTTCAAATAAGTTATATGAAGTACTGAAACTCAGCACCTTGGCTTTAGGAGTAGGTTCAGTATGACCTGGTTTTGACCCTAAAAATTAGCGATGTTTCAAATATTTATACAATATATTCTACATCATCATATGAACAGTGCAATTGTTGCCTTATAAAAATTCAAACATATTTTTGCATGTACGTGCAAATACGCTTATTGCTGACGTCCTAAATATGAACTTAATTAATGAAAATCTCATTTTGGTGGATTTTTAATCAGTTTTACTTAAATAAGCAATGGCCACATTCGTGTACATTCACAATATTAACATATATGATGTAACTAACGAATTTACTCAACATACTAAAAAGATACATGATGCACACTAAATTCAATGAATTTCATCACCGGACACTACTGCAATGGAGGGCGAGGTCTGTGCGCGACATCAAACCCGTTTAACCAATCCTTCAATTATTGCTAAACGATGGGAATAGGAAATATTAAAGGCTTCGATTTTCATTTTCTCAAGAGTTTTACTCGCATAAAAGGCTATTCTTTATCTTTAAAAACATTTCGGGTAAGTCACAAAACAGACAGTAATCGATTTTTCGCGTTTTAAAAAATACCGAAAAGGCTAACTAATGCATGGTCCCACAAACTGCAAATCGTTATACAGTAATTTAAGTGTAGATTGAGAAAAAATCAAATTGAGTAAAAAAGTAATAAAGTGCTCAAGTGCAGCTAAAAGAGCCAAGAAATACACTCTAAACCACATACAAACTCTACACCATACAAAAGGAGTACATACTAAACAATCACAAATCAGTATTGTTTACTTTGGGATCAGTTTGAGTGAAGAGAACTGGGTACTTAAATTACATAAATGCCCAACAAACAGAGATACATTGCTGGGTCCGCCAAATACAGCTCCTAACTTCATCACTTACTGCAGTCAAAGATGGCCTAAAGATATAGTGATAAAGTATACTCAACAAGTGGAGTGAATCAGATGTGGATTCTCAAAAATTGAAAAGACTCATTGGAAAATCTATCTTCAACTGAATTCAACCAAGTGAAACAGTGTCAAAAGCCCCGAGAATCCATCGTAAATGATTTAAAGTTAGAATGTGAAGGTCATGGTAGTTTCCATTCACTGCCATGAGCTTTGATAAATGTCAAATACGAGTAAATGAATCGAGATATTGGAATGCAGTGGGGCTTTCCTACGATATAAAATGAGTTTTCTGTGTAGAAAATCATTCGAGAAGAGAATGTAAAAGGTAGAATTAGACGTTTTGGGTTATTTTATTGAGAAAATTGTACACGAAGCGAGCGGGGTATCATGCATAGGATTTCCCTTGTGTCTTTTTCTCCGAGATTCATATTTGATAGTGAACATTTTTTTTTCTAGACCGGGAGCAAGTCCCTGTGCGTAAAGTAATGAAAAAACTATTATCTTGATGTAAATTGTTTTTTTTTAAATTATTCATCACCGTTGATATTGTATATTTCTGTATTAGGTTTATTTCCAATGAAACATTTTGGATCGTATTTCTTAAATCACTATAAATGATATTTCTTCTGCAACAAAATATTGCAATTTCAATAAATTTTGTTTTCATATCATATTCTTTATTATTTGCACAAGAAGATAAGTTATCAATACACAGACTAAGTCAACATAATTCTTAAATTGCACTTTTTATAGTGAAATACTTATTGACATAAATATTGATGTACGAGACAGCAGTTTCCTCTCCAAGACAAGATTAAGAATAGAAAAATAATTGCTTTACGTGCTTGCCAAATGTCCTCTGTGTTTAACTTAATCACAACTAGTCTGCTTTGTTAAAACAGCTCTAGTGCATACACTGATTGCACGTTATGAATGTTCTTTCATTGTTTCGAGTCTAGAAATCCAAACGAACAATAACTTATGGTGCACATGGTGTACTCAATAAACACGATCGTTTTTCAAGTTTTGAATTCAATCTCAAATGCTGTTTTTATTAATAAAAAAGCCAAAACAAACAAACAAACAAAACCATTTGTTTCAGAGTATATATGAAAATGCCAAGGTTTTTATACATTATATTACACGAGAATACCAGTCCGCTACGCTCCCTTGTGCTTAACATAACCCTCCAGTCTTATTCTGGTATACGAAAATAGTCTGGAATGGTAATTAGGAAATTAAAAATTTTGGGAGTCCCAACGTTAGAGCCAAATTTGGTCGATGCAAACCAAACGAGAAATTTCCTGATATAAGGGGCAATAGAAACATGACAATACGTGTCTGAAATATCTTAACTCGCTGTCCAGTTTTCAGATCAAATACAAACTACAGTAAAAGAGGAAAATATTCCTCATCCAAGTGGTAAATACATAACGTGGAAGGAAAACATTTTTTGTTATGTATTACTACTGGGTCGATGCCTCTGCTGCTGGACTGTTCGTCCCGATGGTATTCAACCCCCCCCCCCCCCCAAATAAAAACAAAACAAAACAAAAAACAAAAAACAAACAAACAAACAAACATAACAAAAAAACAAACAAACAAACAAACATAACAAAAAACAAACAAGCAGACATACAAACAAACAAACAACAAAAAACCCAAACAAACAAACAAATATTAATTAAAAAAACCAAAAAAAAACCAAAAAGCAAAAACAAACAAAAACAAAAACAAACTAGAGGCTCAGAGACTGAGCCTGTATCGCTCACCTGACAAAACGCTTCTAATTATATGCCATGCATGACCAAAAATGATCATGTTTTTTACCAATGGGGTAGGGTGTTTAGGTATGTTCTCAATTAGCACC
>MJUU01069526.1:0-34526 GCA_002080025.1 Modiolus philippinarum | reverse complement strand
CATGTTTTTCGTCGGATCGGAAAGAAATGAGCAATCTTTGTTAAGGACCTTAAGTACATCATTCCTGTAAAGTTTGGTTCAATTTGCTTCAGCCTTTCCAGAGCAGAAGATGAAAATGTGATTTTTCCCATAGGGTTCAATGTTAAACTTAAGTTCCGCACTGGGGCCATGTTTTTTATCGGATCGGAACGAAATGAGCAATCTTTGTAAAGGACCTTCCATTCATTATTCCTGTAAAGTTTGGTTGAATTTGCTTCAATGCTTTCAGAGGAGTAGATGAAAATGTGATTTTCCCATAAGGTCCTATGTTAAACCATGTTCTGTGCTGGCGGCCATGTTTTTAGTCGGATCGGAAAGGAGCAATCTTTGTTAAGGACCTTAACTACATCATTCCTGTAAAGTTTGGTTCAATTTGCTTCAGCCTTTACAGAGCAGAAGATGAAAATGTGATTTTTCCCATATGGTCCAATGTTAAACCTAAGTTCCGCGCTGGCGGCCATGTTTTTTAACGGATCGGTAAGAAATGAGCAATCTTTGTAAAGGACCTTCCATACATCATTCCTGTAAAGTTTGGTTGAATTTCTTTCAGTGGTTTTAGAGGAGAAAATGTAAATGTGATTTTCCCATAGGGTCCCATGTTAAACCATGTTCCGTGCTGGCCGCCATGTTTTTCCTTGGATCGGAACGAAATAAGCAATCTTTGTTAAGGACAGTAAGTACATCATTCCTGCAAAGTGTGGTTCAATTTGCTTCAGCCTCTTCAGAGCAGAAGATGAAAATGTGATTTTTCCCATATGGTCCAATGTTAAACCTAAGTTCCGCGCTGGCGGCCATGTTTTTTATCGGATCGTAACAAAATAAGAAATCTTTGTAAAGGACCTTCTATACATCATTCCTGTAAAGTTTGGTTGAATTTGCTTCAGTGGTTTCAGAGGAGTAGATGAAAATGTGATTTTCCCATAGGGTCCTATGTTAAACCATGTTCCGTGCTGGCGGCCATGTTTTTCGTCGGATCGGAACGAAATGTGCCATCTTTGTGAAGGACCTAAAGTACATCATTCCTGTAAAGTTTGGTTCAATTTGCTTCAGCCTTTCCAGAGCAGAAAATGAAAATGTGATTTTTCCCATAGGGTCCAATGTTAAACCTAAGTTCCGCGCTGGCGGCCATGTTTTTCATCGGATCGGAACGAAATGAGCAATCTTTGTAGAGGACCTTCCATACATCATTCCTGTAAAGTTTGGTTGAATTTGCTTCAGTGGTTTCAGAGGAGTTGATGAAAATGTGAAAAGTTAACAGACGGACGACGGACGACGGACGCCAAGTGATGGCAATAGCTCACACTGACCCTTTGGGTCAGGTGAGCTAAAAATTATATTAATAATAAATAAATAACGGCTAATTGAAGAATGTATTAAAACCTTATACAGCCGAATGTAAGAAGACATAATAGAAAAATGTCTCAAAAAATGATGCTACAAATTTCATAGGTTTCAAAGTCAAAATTATTATTTTAGCCGCAACAAAATAAAATCCATGAATCGTAAGCATTCATTCTGGGTCTTATTGGCCAAAATACCTGTACTGGATTGCAAAAACGTCAATTAAAATTAATTGACTTTTTCCTAATTATGAATTGAATTTGGTTGGGGTTGTTAAGAATTAATTAACAATTGGAATTTAAACGTCTATTAATTTGCGGTGATAACAAAAGCCGAAGTTCATGAGACAAAAAGACAAATCAGGTAGAAACCACCGGAAAATTGTCGACCGCAATGGTTCTGACTTGGTACAGGCAGGTTTATGGCATGCCAAACCTCCCCTTCCATTGCGGCAGTGTCAGGTAGCAAGTCAACACCAATTGTTATTGAAAGCAAAAGAAATGATCATCCCAGTACTAAGAAAACAAGAATCTTGAATCAGAGTTCGGACCAAAGCTTCAAATTTTTCCACAAGGGACTGATATCTATGAAAGAACTTTTTTAATGATCGTATGAGACAGATTTGTTTGAAGACTTGATAAATAAGGCGGTCACGAAGCTATCTATGTCTAATGAGATAGTCTGTATATATTTTGTGCTAGTTCTCGCATTACGAATCAACTGTGGGACATACACTCCGTAAGCAGGAGGAGCAGGAATATTACTGTCCATGTTTGGGAAATTGATAATTTTGAAATACTTAAATTGAAGTTTGTGCAACCCAGTCCAGTATTTTACGTCAAAGCTTGTAACGAAAGTTTTCGAGATTTCAAATTTAAAAAACTAAAGTATAACGATAAAATAACAATTCACTAGCATACATACTAGAAAATGTTCTTTATACGACATATAGGTGTTTTTATATTTAATCTTTCAGTCATGAAGTCAAATGTTTGCCAAAATCAAGGCGTCACAGATGACAAAATTTGAATGTCAACGAAGATATCTTTCGTAATTGATAATCATTAAACATATAGGCTGGTTAAGAGTTATTCTTTAGCTTTTATTTTTTTTTGTTTAACTGCTCTATATCATAAATATCCAAAGACAGTCAAGTATCGAGTTTTGCTTTATCGGATTCGACTCTATACCACCTGCATGTTAGGGACTATAAGTAGTGTAACATTTGATGGCATTCTCTGTGTTTATTGGTTTTAGTTTTTGTCTGTTTACGTTGCTATTTCTGCTTCATTATGATAATACATATTGTTTTATTTCTGGGTTTATCTGTTTGTCCACGGAAGTTTGATTGTTTCTGTCATTTTTACGAACTGTTATGGATGTGATTATCTACCCTGACCCCTAAAACCCATCCTGTTACACACACAGACGACTTCTAAACTTTACTTTCAGTCAATTTAAGTTGCTAAAAAGTGAAATTCACAAAATTTTTCCATGATTAATTCCTTGAGATTCCTTCACAGTTCCCCATCGTTTTAAGTGCTTTTGGCTAAATGGGTAGGCATTTCACATTAAATGCACCATAAGCTTGATTTTCAAGTAGGCTGTACTTTTTCGCGTGAAATTACGTTGACATCATTTTCCAGTGTAAATTTCTGTCGTTATTTGTTAATTTTCTTGATATATAATAATAATGTCTCTAACTTACCAACAAGACTATGAGCTACTAATTCAGGACTTGCTCCACTAAATAACTCCGGTATTATCCAATGTTCATTTTTGATTAGAAAATCTTCCAAATCACTTATTGAAGGTCTTTGTCCTTAAAAATAATTAAAATAGACGCTATTTACTCTGTTTCTAATTTATCTGATAAGCTTAAAAATTCAATACATAGTTTGGAAAACAAAAATATAACGGACAGCAGAGAAAGATCATATTTATAAAATACAAAAATGGTGAAGTTGCACAATAAGCAGTAAATTTTGTTATGCTGTACAAGTGCTTCAAGTAAGTAGATCTACGATACGCAATGAAACCATTAATAGTGATCAAAGGTTTTAGAAATAAACATAAAATATTTTCAATTTTTGTTAGGAATGCTGTTAAAAAGCAACCACTTTTCCCCAGGTACATCCATCGCTTCTTATTCTCTTGGCATCCTCATGTCTTATTCCGAGGTACCACCGCTTCTTGCTCCCCAAGTACCACCACATCTTATTCTCAAGGCCCAACACTTCTTGTTAACCAAGTACCACCACTTCTTATTCTCAAGGCCCTACCGCTTCTTGTTCCCAAGTACCACCATATCTTATTCTCAAGGCTCAACGCTTCTTGTTACCCAAGTACCACCACATTTACTTCTCAAGGCCCAACACTTCTTGTTCCCAAGTACCACCACATCTTATTCTCAAGGCCCAACGCTTCTTGTTCCCCAAGAACCACCACATCTTATTCCAAAGGCCCAACGCTTCTTGTTCCCCAAGTACCACCACATCTTCTTCTCAAGGCCCAACGCCTCTTGTTCCCAAGTACCACCACATCTTATTCTCAAGGCCCAATGCTTACTGTTCCCAAGAACCACCACATCTTATTCACAAGGCCCAACGCTTCTTGTTCCCCAAGTACCACCACATCTTCTTCTCAAGGCCCAACGCTTCTTGTTCCCAAGTACCACTACATCTTATTCTCAAGGCCCAATGCTTCTTGTTCCAAAGTACCACCACATCTTATTCCCAAGGCCTAACGCTTCTTGTTCCCCATGCTTATTCTCAAGGCCCAACGCTTCTTGTTCCCTAAGTACCACCACATCTTATTCTCAAGGCCCAACGCTTCTTGTTCTCCAAGTACCACCACATCTTATTCTCAACCCACCCCCACATCTTATTATCAAGGCCAAGCGCTTCTTGTTCCCAAGTACCACCACATCTTATTCTCAAGGCCCTACCGCATCTTGTTCCCAAGTACCACCACATCTTATTATCAAGGCCCAACGCTTCTTGTTCCCAAAGTACCACCACATCAATAGCAATCCCAAGGTACCATCACTTTTTGTTCCTGGGGAACAACCACGTCTTGTTCCTCTCTTACTCCAACCACATCTCGTTCCAAAAGTACTTTGCACTTTTTTCAGTAAATATTCAGTACAAATTAATATTGTATTCAGAGATACCCTTATCCTCTGTAATACTAATAATACAAGCCTCCCATATATTCTATTTTCCCTAAAAGATCATATGAGGACGAATACCGAAGCAAACAGGCAGTCAATGAGTACTGGATTATTTTTGTTAACATTTTGTTTTCTAATTATGTCACCGATATCTTGAACAAAGGACGTATTTTACAGATATTCATCGTTTTCTTACTTTCTCTAATTGCCCTACAGATTTTCATTGTCTCTACACTATGATTTGTTTAGCAATGACATAATTTAGTTCTCAGAACTTGTCTTTTCCCCCCTTTCATTTTTGTTTTAATGCAAGTTACGACAAAAAAAAAACAATTTGCCATTGCCCCTGGTAAAAAGTCTCTTCTTCTTAATGCAGAGACCATATTTTGTTTTCGTTTTGGGGTTCATATGACTGGTATCAATGTGTGGGTTCTGCATGACGCCTTTTCCTCACAGCCCGAAAGCCGATTCTATTTGGAACCTTACAATATTTAATCTTTTGTAAATTTCGTTGAAAACTAAGGAGTATCAGCTAATTTTGGCTTTACGTTTAGATCATATTGGTTATTTGTTCTCTATCAGTTTTTAAACATCTTTGAGTTTATGGTTTTCCAAACGTTTAGATTTTATCTTCACTTAAGAGACACAAGTTGTCGAAATGCACATATGCATAAATTAAATTCACAGTAACTTCTGTATTAAGTTTTTTGTTACCACAGGGTCGATGCAACTGCTGGTGGACTGTTAGTCCCCGAGGGTATTCTCCAGCCCAATAGTCAGCACTTCAGTGCTGACCCGAAAGCCGATTCTAATTGGAACCCTACAATATCTATTTTTTTTTGTAAATTTTGTTGAAACTAAGGAGTATTTCTCTCATGCAAAGCTCTGTCCTTAGCTAATTTTGGTTTTACATTTAGATCATATTGGTTATTTGTTCTCTGTAAGTTTTTAAACATCTTTGAGTTTATGCTCTTCCAAACGTTTAGATTTTAACTGCACTGAAGAGACATAAGTTGTCGAAATGCGCATATGCAGAAATTAAATTAACAGTAACTTCGGTATTTAGTTTTACCTGGCCGACATTACGTTTTCTTGTCTAGGCTTAGTGCGCTGAAGTGTAAGAAAGCGTAGTATACCGACACTTTATCGTTACAAACTCTGAATGGAGTGAGATACATTATACACGGCGAATGGAATGTTAAATTTCCAGAAATGAAAACATCTGGTTTGATATACATTTTAGATTAAGGAATTGTCAATACTGAGAAACAGATGTATACATGAAGCCCACATCTCTTCTGGAGTGTATTTTATAATTCTGTTTTTAATGACTTGAATTCTCAGTAAACGTGGACATATCAACAGTAAGTACTCCTTAAAACTATTAATCAACAGTATGTCTAGATGTAAAGTTAAAGTATATAACGTGATGGTTTTTTTTCAATCGTTTAAAAAGTCTTGTGGTTTCATAGAATGCATAAGTGAATCTACCAGTGGGTGTTCGAAATCAGTATTTATTGGAAAGGGGATGGCAATAAGAGTTTCATTAACAGTGTATTAACAGTTAATTTTTTATGATTAACACTTTAGCTGTAACAGTTAACACAGGGTAAACATTTAACAAGACAGAGAACACCAAAGGGTCCAGAACAGTTAACAACTGATTTTTGCCGAAAACATTTAACAACCAGTTGAAAAAGCCCAAAACACATTAACAGAAAAGGTCTTGCTCTCCGTTATTGGAAACCAAACAAAATACTGTTGATACGCGCAGCGTATAAATATTACAACATTTATCCATTAAAGCAAGATAAAGCGTAGGTGTATAGTTCAGTTTGTTATAACTTATAATATATTCCTTATATAAATGCACTGGAAATAAAAATCGACAATTTGACTGTTTTATTTTCTCAAACCAATCACGATCTGTTGACCGGTCAACAGTTTCAAGTCTGTTGACCACTGCCGATCTGTTGACCGCTTGCCTTATTTTGATTGGTTAATCAGTTCCCAAAGTCACGCGCGTATCACATGATCTGTCGTTTGCAACACCAACATGGCAACGTGAATTGTATCTGGACGAAATGATGAGAATTAAACAAAATTTTAAGTTTGCAGTTCAAAAATGTGGTACATCGTGCCAATAAAATATATTTTAAATACAAACGAACATTAAATATGAGAAGGTATAACAAAACACTTATAGACTGAGTCCTCAAACAACAGCTTTTAAGTCTGACCCTCTGACTAAACTGTTGCACTCAGCCTATGGCCTCGTGCAACAGTTTAGTCCTCGTGTCAAACAAAACAGCTGTTGTTTTCGAACCCAGTCAATAAATGTATAATGTTGTGCTTTTCTTTGTTTAGACATTGGATTGTCTGTGTATTCAATCATCTAATACCAAATTAATTGTTTGAACGTTATTTTTAATAAAAAAAATACTCTTTTCATGACTTACTAGCATTGCATAAACCTTCACTTTCATCAAATCCATCATCACATTGAGGGAACCCATCACATACTTGTTCTAAAGATATACATGAAGGTGAATTTTTACATAAGAATGGTTTATCTTCTTCACAAGGATTTCCTGAAAGTAGATGAAACATACAATTCTATATAAGAAACGTCATTTTGGAGACGGTAGCATTTTTCATAGAATTATTTTCACAATATTGTGGTCTTCAACATAAATGAAGAAAGTATGATCATTTTGACATTTTCACTCCACATCACATTGTAAACTGTTGTATGTGTGACTTTCTCACTTTTCTCGTGTATGTGCATGTAATATATCATGCTCTGATCAATGATCTACTGAAACTGACGACAAATCAGTTTTTGCGGAGCGGAACTTTTGATGATAAAAAGGTTTGGAATACAAATAGTTCAAAAAAGACATGATGGCTTACTGTTATCCTGTTTTTGCAATTCACTGAAGAACAATAATAAAAGCGTTGTTCCATTACTAAGTTTTACCATTTATTTGTAAAGATTTTGTCTCATTTGCATTTATTCCATTTCCCTTCATTGTTTAAACAAGCACCGTAAAATATGCTGTCAAAGGCATAGTATTCATATACATATATACTCATGGAGAAAACAAACTACGATGGTAAAACGCAATATTTCTTTAATAACACGGGATATTGTTACAATATTTGGCATACTTGAACATATACAGAGCAAAACTGATTTTATTGAATTTTTCGCGCGTTTTAAAGATCTCCGTATTTTCGCACTTTTTTCACCTAGTGTCAAGGTCGAATGATTCAAACATTTTGCTTAAGTGTAATTGGATTGTTTAGGCATCTAGCACGCTAGAAAACACTTTTCTGTCATAAAAGAACATCTGGTATGATTCCCAGGAGTGTCGGGAAAAAGTCGAATTAGTTCATTTTTACAAACCTTGAAAAATTACGTCAGCAAAAAGTTCTTGTGTCATGAAAACAAGATACAGTCCTACCGTTTGTGTTGAGACCAAACAACTTTAATTATTTTTGCACCTATATCCAAAGCAAGGCACCAGCAAAAACAACATATAAATATACAAGGTCAAAATTTGATCTTGCGGGACAATTAGGAGTTTTTATGTAGTTCTTAACTTGTACGTTCCTTAGATTGTATATAAATGATATGTCACCGATCATCTTTTTCTGTTATCAGGCTTTCATAAAAACAGGCTAAATTAGGAGTTTTAATTAGTATTTACCATTGAAAGAATATATACGGAATTCTGAGAACATGCTTACTATTTGGCTTTCATATGAAATAATTGTAAACAGATTTTATATAACATTTTAAAAAGATACACTTAAGTTATTTTTAACCATATAAAATCTTTGTGTCACCGTATTATGAAATTGAAAATATTTATCGGAAAGGGAGCTAATAGGCGTCAAAGTAAATAAAACATAAAGTTTGATATTTGTCAATTTATTATGACATTAAAATGAAAATATGGAATGAAGAGATATGAGATAAATGCAAATGAGATAAAGTTTCTACTTATACATGGTAAAACAAAGCAATTGAACAACGCTTATATAGTTGTTCTTCATCTTGCAGTCACCAGACCGTAAAGACCAATCCGGTGTGAAAGTCGAGCCAATTATGCATTAAGCTATGCACCAAATGCACCATGTATAAGTGTTGATATACCTTAAATATGATTTGATCCTACACTATATTGCTGCTTATTTATACTAGAAAGCTAGAGGTTCACTCCATATTTAATATTTCATTGGAGTTTACATTGCTTTTTTTTTAATTTTTATTTTTTAGATTAAATATAACACACAATAACAACATAAACAAAAGATAAATATTTGTACATACTGAATACAGAAATAAAATATGCAATGTAAGTAGGTATGCATCACTGTAATATAGTATAACACATTACATACATACACAAGGACAACACAAACAAAAGACAATTATTTGTACATACTGAATAAGGAAATAAAATATACAATGTAAGTAGGTATGTATCACTGTTATATAGTATAACACATTACATACATACACAAGGACAACACAAACAAAAGACAATTATTTGTACATACTGAATAAAGAAATAAAATATACAATGTAAGTAGGTATGCATCACTGTAAAATAATTATAATAAACTTTTTAGTTAATGTAGTTCATATATATATATATATATATATATATATAATAAAACAATAGAAAAAACCCAAAAATATGGTGAACAACTCAAGGATCATCATCCAAATTGGTGTCCTCCAAAGTACCCTACTTTTCATTATGTTTGTATATCATGGCATTTATTTTCTCTATCTTCTCTCTTTGTTTTGTTTTTAGTTCAAATATATTTAAAAGTGGTAGACAATTGGTCCACTTGCAACAGTGAACATAATTTCTTGCCAATAGAAATAAAAAGGGAATCATTTTTAAGGATGAAATTTCATCTGGTAAAATACCCAGAATGGTCACCTCAGGGGTCAGTTCCAAAGTTTCTATATTTAAAATATCAAGTATTTAGCAGATTCTAAAATTGTGTTAAAATAGGACAATCTTCTTCTTGTCTACAAAAATTACAGAAACTACTATCTCTTATATCCATATTTTGTAACAGTTTATTGTTTGGAAGAATATAATGTAAAAGTTTGAATTGAAAGTTTCTAAGTTTAGTTTCCTTTGTTGTACTATATATTCATTAAACAAAGTAGTACTATTAATTTCGATATCAATATTTTGTTGCCATTTCTCTATACTTTTCACGACAAAAGTTTTGTTGTGTTTATTTTGATACATCTTTTCTGTGTAATATATTTTCTATCAGTGGTACCTTCACTTCAGATTTACCACTGTTATAACATTTATTTATAACTGTTATGCTACCATTATATGTTCGGTAATTAAGGTTAATATTAAATTTCTGAATAAAATTTTGATACGATAATATTTTGATATGATGATATTTTTCATTCTCATAAAAAAATCTGCAACGTTCCTTATTCCTTTGTCAAAAAGGTTTTTATAGTAAAAGATATTTTGGTTTATTTTTAAGTTTGAGTTATACCATACATAATCTGACTTTTATAAATAGATGCATACCATATGATCAAGTCTTTCCAAAATTTAGACTTGATACATAACTTTTGTTTACATTGCTAGTTCTTTAAACTGCATGAAATATTGAGCAGAATTTATATTCTAGTTGTTTTTGTCTGATATACTCAGACCACTCAATCGGCAAAGCATCAAACATATTCTTTGAATTCCAACATAAAAAACACTGCCCAATTTTGTGTCAACTCAGTCAGTGTAATCCACAGGAAAATCTTCAATCTTCAGTGGTAACATTTTTTTCGTCAGAAAATAATTTTGATGGGAGTTAAATAATGTAAACCAAGGACTCAGAGTTACTGTAAAACTTTAAGGATTAAAGAGGATTCTTTTTTAATCGAGCTAGATTATTTTTTTCTGGGTTTATGTAAATGAAGTAACGTAAAAGGAAATTAGGAATCATTCTATCAAAACATTTTAAGTAGTTTTGATAATATTCGACTAATAAAAATGTCACCAGATGACCTATATGTCAGGAGTGACTGAGAAATGCGAGATTTCCTTAAGCAGCCCTCCTTGTTATATCACCCATCTTTATTTTCGAAATATTATGTTAATCATTTTTTCAATATCATATCCATGGATAAACTGACTTATTCATGTTTCTAACCAGTTCAGGTGTTATCCATTAGTTGAGAAATGTAAGACGAACAACAATGTTTATATATCTAAAATATATCTGAAACAATAATGTGACCAAAAAAGTAAAAATGAGGACAGAATTTCAAGATATATCTTAAACAATCATGTACAGTAAAACTGAAAAGAAAAAGGTAAAAATGAGGACAAAATTAGAGCATCTGAAACAATCATGTACAGTCAAACTGAAAAGTAAAAAAAGTAGAAATGAGGACAAAATTAAAGCATCTGAAACAATTATGTAGAGTAAAACTGAAAAGTAAAAAAAAATAAAAAATGAGGACTTTGCAGTTTTTATCTGAAGTCATGGAAAAATATCTCATCTCTGTATAACCATGTTTTTATCACCGTGTTTCTGTATAATCATATTGTTGTGCAAGCTTTGTATCGCCATGTGTTTGTACAAAGGATGTATATCTATATATTTATACGATTACGGCTCTTGACAACTCTGTTCGGTAATGTTATAATCACCCCCATTTGCACAATCTATGTATCTCAGGGTTTAAGGTAGCTTCAGTATCTCCTGATTTTGGCAAATCCAGCATCTCTAACCTTTTTTTATTTAAATGCAGTTGCATCACGATAACTTTAGTATCGCTTTTGGGAGTTTTCGTATCTCCATAATTTGCACAATCTATATATCTCATGGTTTTGGTCAACTTCTACATCTAAATGTGTGTAGTCTCTACCACTCCATCGTTTTGTTCAATATATGTCTCAAGGTTTTGTGTTATATCTGTATGTATCACCATGTTGTTTGTGTATAATAACTACATTACTGATTCTAAACCTCTGTATCTGTAACGTTTTTGTGATCTCCGTGTCACCAAATTTTGTGTAATCTCAGCATCGCAACGTAGAATCACTTTAAAACTTTGTTTTTGGTAATTTCTGTATATCCAAGATTTGACATCTCTGTATCACCAAGTTATGTATTATCTCTATCGCTAAATTTTTTCTCTGTGTCGCTATATTTTTTCTCTGTATCGCATTGTTTTTTTGTATCGCTATGTTTTTTCTGTATCGCTATGTTTTTTCTGTATCGCTATGTTTTTTTCTCTATATCTCCAAGTTTTTGTGTTATCTCTCTTTGTCACTATGTTTTTAGCAATCTCTGTATCTCCTTTTTTCAATCTCTGTGTCATTAAGATTGTGCTTTATCTCTGTGTCACCATATTTTTGTTTTCAATATCTGTATCTTCTTGTGTTTGCAATTTCTGTATCACCACGGTTTTTTGTTAAGTTGTATTATAACACCATGTTTTTGACAATCTCTGTATATCCAAGATTTATTTTGTAATCACCGTGTCTCAAGGCCTTTAGTGTTCTGATTTTATGGTCTAACATTTCGGCTAAGCTGTATATGTCTTTCTATAACAAAATTTGTAACATTCCTTTTTTCATATCATAATACACAAAGAGACATAAGTTGTCGAATTACGCATATGCAGAAACTAAATTCACAGTAACTTCGGTAATTTGCTATTTATTACCACAGGGGCCGATGCCACTTCTGGTGGACTATTAGTCCCAGATTATATTCACGAACCCATGAGCCAATACTTCGGTGCCGGCCCGAAAACATATTTAATTACAAAACTAGAAAAAATATGAGCAAAGCTAACAAAAACACTCCCCCATTTGATTCCAGATGTGAAAAAATCACAATTTTTAAATAGCTGGTGCAGAGTGGCAATATGTGCTGCACAATCTGTGAAAGTTTCATTTCATTTCACCAAGTGGTCTGGGAGGAGTTGTCGCCACAAAGTATGTACCCTATGGCGGACGGGATCACGAACGAACGGACACCATGATCACTATAGACCTAACGCTAAAGCGGGGGTAAGAAAACTTTGTTAAAACTAAGGAGTATCTCCTTAACGCTTAGTTCTGTCCTTAGCTGATTGTGGCTTTCCTTTTTAGATCTTATTGGTAAGTTTTCTATCAGATTTGACACATATTTCGGTTTATAGATTTCCAAATGCTTGATTTGATCTGCACTGAAGAGACATAATAACAAAATACATAAATAAATTGTCGAAATGCGCACTGTAACTTTTGTATTTTGTTATTTATAATACGTGAATTTTGATATATTCGATAGAAGAAAAAAAATAGCTGGTGAAATATATTCTTGAAAACTCATTTACACTTAAAATATCTTAAGAAAATAAATAAACAATTCAATTCTATATGAATTCATATAATGTGATTAATTAAACTGACATAAAAAGTAGCTTAACAATTACATCACCAATAAAAACTTTAATCATCATCCTAATCAATGTAGTACGTTCTTAATATCATTAGACCAAGTTATTTCGTGCAAAGAAATGATCGATTTCCATGATCTGAATAGCAAATATATTTCCAGGAACGACATTTTTACTGCGCATACGGGACATATTTAAAATATTGTGCTTGATTAATAATTTCTATAAATTCAAAAGCAGTACATTTATTTGATTTAAAATGGCCCTTAATAGTAATTAGTTGTCTGGATGTCGACAATGTATCACATTTAACTAATGCTTGTTTCAGGAGCTGTTTTGAATTGGAAATTTTACTTTATGTTTGTGAAGTTACTCCACTTGCTTACTCCACTCCCACTCATGTTCAGTGTGTTGCATATGTTATCACTATTAATAAATTTATAAATTGCTCATTGTTCCAATTTCGTTACTAAGAAATGCATTTTAAAGTATTTTAAGTAAGAATTACAAAAAACAGGATAACAGTAAACACCTACAATGACAAGCGAACTGCACCAGAAAAACAATAATGATGACAAGACACGAAAAAAGATAACGATAGGAACCCGGGCTAGCAGGACTTGGTACCGGCACGAGCAAAAATGAAATAACAGAAATAATGTCTTGAGCTTTCCTTGCTTTATACAGCAATTCATTTAACAAACTAAGATTTATGCAGCATTTATTTGCCCTTTCCCTATTGTGTTCAGCAATAGCCAACAAAATTTGTGCAAGGCTAGCTATGCACTGTGATACATTAAGTGAACTGCCTTTAGAATTAATTTCATTTGTGTTTTTTCTTATCAAATTATTGTATATATTGATCATGAGGCTTCAAAAATGTCTGTCATAAAAAGGCAGAAAATCTGTCAGTCTGATTGCTTTATATTGTTCAGAATGACCGGAAATTATGTCTCGTCAATATATGAAGAGTAAAACCGACAGGGATATACAATTTATCTTATTAATGTATAGGGTCTGTAAGTCTCGTTCAATTTTGGAACTTCCGGGTACAAAATCTGTACCCGGAAGTTGCATTTTTAACAAAAACATATGACGTTTCAGACAAAAACTTTGAACGTCATAATCCTGCAATGTCATATTGTGGCGGGAAACGTTTTCAAATTGCAATTTTATCGTAATTTCTCGTTGTCACATGACGAGACTTACAGACCCTATACTTACCACACGCAAATTACATGAAGGTATGTCACTCTTAGATAATAAGTTATCGAAAATGTTCTTTAACAAGGTCAATATGTCACTTACATGACCTTAGATCGACATTGTCACATGTGCATTTACTCTATGTGCTTTCATTGTTAATTGAAAGAGCAATGATTGTTCTTGAACGAACAAGAGCTGTCGCCGAATGGCAGCCAAATATACCCCCGCTCATTGAATCCTGAATCTATATGGTAAGTGCAAATTTAAGTGCGTGTGGACACAATACAGGTGTGGACACAATACAAGTATGGACAAAATGATATAATCTTCACGAAAGAACTTTTCATAAAGGTGCCAGTGAAAATACTGTCAAAATCAGACAAAAATAAATTTCAACTCTTATTTTTTGCCTCTTTGACATTTTACACAAAAATCATAAGCGTTTGAGAAATTTCATATCAACACTTTGAAAACAACTTTTTCAGAGGAATACAAAGAAAAGAGTATCTCACCCCCAGGCTGATTTCATGATATCTAAGCCTTGAATTATTTCTTAGAAAAATTGTCCAAAAAATCATTGCAAAAGGAATCGAAGTCCCAGTCAAATTACCCCCCCTTCCTGGTTTCTGACAATAATTATATCCCTTCATGCACATCTCCATATAGTGTCCTTCCTTTGTGTAAAGTTTCATCAAAATCCTTCCAGTAGTTTAAGAGGAGTTGCGCTTACAAGGTAACCCATACATAGGGAATCAAAGAAAAGTCAAAGTCAAATTATCTCCCCTTCCTTGTTTCGGACAATCATTATATGCCTTCATGCACATCTCCATATAGTGTCCTTTCTTTGTATAAAGTTTCATTAAAGTCC
This sequence comes from Modiolus philippinarum, assembly GCA_002080025.1. Taxonomy (NCBI): domain Eukaryota; kingdom Metazoa; phylum Mollusca; class Bivalvia; order Mytilida; family Modiolidae; genus Modiolus; species Modiolus philippinarum. Next base: position 19,448 of record MJUU01069526.1, on the reverse strand, counting down.
TTCAAGTGGTTTAAGAGGATTTGCGCTTACAAAAAGTGTGGACAGACGGACAGACGGACAGACAGACAGACAGGGTGATTCCTATATACCCCCCATTTGCGGGGGGTATAAAAATGAGCCACTGGAATAAAGTACTTCAGAGATAAAATCTATTCAGTGATTCAGGAGGAGTATCGGATAAGAGATAGGTACCCCCTTGTAATGTAATGGCAAAGTCCATGTTTTGCAATGGGAAACCCCAAAATTCGATCCAATCAAATTCTGAAAAAGGAGGTGCACATCTACATTATGCCACAAAGACTGTTAAAGTTTCATGAAAATCTATTCAGTGGTTCAGGAGGAGTAGCGGATAAGAGATGGGTACCCCCTTGTAATGTAATGGCAAAGTCCGTGTTTTGCTAAAGGAAACCCAAAAATCAATTAAATCAAATTCTGAAATAGGAGGTGCACATCTACATTATGTCACATAGACTGCGTTAAAGTTTCATGAAAATCTATTCAATAGTTCAGGAGGAGTAACGGATAAGAGATGGTTACCCTCAGGTGTAACGGACGGACGGACGGACGGACAACCCTATCACTATACACCCCGACTTTTCAAGAGGGGTATAAAAATGCCATTTAATTAGGAGACGCGATTTTATGTGTCTTATATGTGTTTTATCGTCTTGACGCTAACAAGAACAAAGAGGCCTTTTTATCCACATATGCAATTAATTATGCTCATTGAATGAAAACTGTAATCAACCAATCATCAATTATATCACAAAGTAGTAAATGTAGGACAATATTAAGGTAGTAACATTAAAAATATTTCTAATCTTCAAACGTTGATAGACATACATGCATGACATTGATAGTGTATAATGAAACGCCAACTCGAGGATTTGATTGACCATTTTTGATAGATCTACAGACTCTGTATGTGTACCACAATATAATTGAAAGAACATATATCAAGAAATTTGAAACCCTTACACTAGGAAATGGTGGTAATAACAAAATTACGGAACAAAATTGTCAAGAGCCAAAGTTCAAGAGGCAAACAGACAAATCAGGTGCAAAACCATCGGAAAAACTGTCTACCGCTACGGCCTTGACTTGGAGCATAGTAGTAGTGTCCGGTGCCATCACAAAAACAATTGCTATTGAAAGCTCGTAGATAGTCAAAATGATGTTCATCCCAGTATTAAGTAAAATATTAATCTGGAATGACAGTTCGGACCGAAACTTCAATGTTTTTATATACCAGGGACTGATATCTATTAAAGAACTTTTTTAATGATCGCATGAGACGGAATGTTTTGAAGCCTTGATTAATAAGGCAGTCACGGAGATTACTATGTCTAATGAGAGAGTCTGTATAATTTGTGCTAGCTCTTGCTTAACAAGTCAACTGCAAAACATGTACTCCATAAGCAGGAGAAGTTGAAATATTACTGTCCATGTTAGGGAAATTGGTAATTGTGAAATAAAAATCGTCCCTTTTGTCGTAAATTTTAGTGCTGAGATGACCATTTTTGTAAAGTTCGAGATGTAAATATAAAAGATGTAGATCTAGTGGTTTCTGTCGTTTCCTTTGGTATGATCCATTCAGCAAAAAGTGTGTTATTAATGAAAAAATCATCATCAATGTCTCTATTAGTGAGATTGAAGGATCAAGGATCTTTTACTTAATGATGTCTTAGGAGTCCCTGAAGCAATTCAGTCTGGTATGAATATCAAAACAAGTCTGTGCGTACAGAATAACAGATCATGCCCATTATTATTCCAACTTGCTGTTGAGAAATAGCACCGCCAAATGTGACAAATATATATTATCAATGAGACCAATCATACTAATACTGCACACCTGTTTTTCATCGTAACATCAATTCCTTTTGAAATTGTGTTTTGAAAATGTCGATTTATAGCCTAATACAACACATTTTTTCTTAATCGTCAAAGGCGTTTTGAATGATATTTTTTATTCGTGATTTAAGATTATCACAATGAAGAGTGGTATACGGTGCAGAAAAAATCAAATGTTTTGAGAGAACGTATTTGAGAAAATTAACGGGATTTAAAATTACTTCTTGTCTTGAATTTTTTTTCAGTTGTAGGCAAATAAATAAACTCAGCTCAATATGCAATCTGAAGCCCTTGATATGTTTTTCGTTTGAAAGATCAAAAATATCGATTTTAATGATTACTTCAGTATGTTTTAAAGCCACAATGAGGTCACTTATACGAAATACACCACTTTACTAAGTGGATGTGACGGATTTTAGATATGAACAGAGACAAAAAGGTTTAATTAAAGCGTCCTGGCATGTTTTTTGGGAATGTGATATTTCTTGTAATATACTAATCAACAAAAGAACCGACCACCTACTGTGACCCTAAATACATTTTGTTATAGGAATGATAATAATAGGAACTAAAATTACTGTTGTATTCTAATGTTTCCTTGCATATTTGTTATGAAACTTTAGAACATTCTTTGAAACAGTGGCCATGAAAATTTTGCGAATTTGTAAATAAGTTCAATGGCGGTCGGAGATGAATTTTCGTTATTTGCTGATAAAGTCAATACATTATTGGTAACCTATCCAAAAACACAAAATTGTCCATGAAAAAAATAAGGCAAAGGTTGAAATCTGGAGTTTTAAAGTTTTTCAGTTTGACGTCATGACTAACACCATTTTCCAAAAATTTTTGTATTCGATGCATGTCGGATAGCTCACTGGTGAAATCTATCCCAATCAAAGTCTCCTTTCCCTTAATCTAAGGTAACACTGGAAGAAATACTTAAAATGGTAAAAACTGCCATATCTTTTTAGCCTCGTTTTCGAAAATTCGCTTATTTCAAAATGGCAAATTATTTTTTAATCATTCAATGTGTCAATTTGTATTTGATTGACAAAAATATCATTTTGTCAATCAAGAACATGCTCATTCATGTGTGTCGATACTATCAGCCGGAAATTGTCTCAATTTTGACCGGGTGTGTACTTTTCAAGAGTGAAATGTTAAAGATGATAATAAATTAAAAAGAACAAAAACAATGCTTTTATTTTAAAATAAAAAATTACCGAAGTTGCATAATAAACAGTAAATTTCGTTTTGCTGTACACGGATTTCCAGAAGTCAGCAGCAGCATTAGAATCGAATATTATGGAAAGCCATAATCCAAAATTAATGAAAAAAGAAATACTATATTCCACAAAAACGTGAGCGGACGTTTCTTTTGTTGAGTAGTATAGATAAAGTGGATGCGATGAATTGAAATGCACCGATTTTGCCAAGATGAAAGCTATTTCATTTTGTGCCAATTTTATGTGGATACATCTCTTTGGTTAGATAAAAAAATCAATTTTATCACGTAATTTTTTACATCACAGAATTCTTCTAATTTCAGCTAATATGACCTTATTTCGCTGATAAGATGTCTAGATTGACATTGGTCTGACTATCTTATTTTCGAAATCATGTCTTGATGGAATTGTTAAGAATACACAGCCCTCTTTCATCTGGATGTTTTCTGATGTAGAGAGGTAATACTCTCTAAGCTTAAATGGATACGCATATGTGCGCCTTGATATGTCAGACAATACTGGCAGTTTTAATCAGTAAAGATCCAGGGACTAAATGATGATTTGGTGAATTCTGCATATGCTTAATTCATCTGTAATCATTGAATTTGTTAGATATTTAGTCAATTTCCATACCTGTCCTTTATCAGATACTGGAATGATGAAAACAGATACTTGTGGAGCAGACCGTGCTTACCTGATAAAACCTCAAGTTTTGTCGGGGTTCACACTGCTAGTGCTTTAGTTTTGTGGTGTTCTTGTTCAGTTTGATGTATATGTTTTGCCTTTGTTATGCTGTCACAATTCGTGTTGGATATGAATTGTCGGTTATTTGGATTTTTGATTTTAAAGTTTTTACTCCTTTTTGCTCAGGTACAAGTTTTGACTGACAAATATTGTATAATATGGCCACAGAATAGTTATTTTAGGACAGTGATAATAAGTCACTACTAAAGTTTTCGCCATTCGTCTTGAAGGTCTGAAGTAAAGCTAATGCGTTTATTATTTTGCAAATCATTGTGGTTATATGATATTTCCAATTAAATATTAATGTCTGGGAGAACTATAATACAAGCAAGTGATATAGGAATTATAGGAAGGAAAACAGATGATACAGTTTTTTGAGCCGGAGAAACTTAATGGCTGGAAAGATGATCAGATACTGGAAATGAACCCCGGAAAATGATATAACCGTAATTATGTTACGCTGAGAAGTTATTACTTTAACATATAATTGTATATATAATTGGATATTTTATAGCTTATGAATAATTTCTCCCTTTTTCCGATGTTTTAAATGGTCACATCAAAAATCAGACTTTTTAAGATAAAAAATTAAAAGGTCAATGGATGTCACAAATTTTATGACTCCTAAACATCAGTTCATTTACCAACCAGGGCAACATTAAAGCTACAGACCTTCTTTACTTAAGGATATTATAACGATATGTCTGCAAATGCTGTAATGGTGAACATTCAAAATTATTTAGTTGATAGAATGAAAGCATTCTAGTCAGTATATATGGTGTCGTTATTTCACTGATACAGTTATTTTTTTTCTCTAAATGCCAATCATTTATAGCCTGCCTTCCAGTGTCATGTAATAGCAACTCATCTAATAACAAAATACCGAAGTTTAACTAAAAGAGGATAATATGTTGAGTGTTCCGAACATGGCACGAAAAATTAACCAAAGACTTTGGTTAATTAGGATTAGAATTTACTGGTAATCATAGTTTACTATCAAAAACCCCAATTACCGAACGGTTATTGGAGTATTCAGGCTAACCACCGCTTCCTATGAGGTTTTATTGATAAACCAGGATCATGTAGGCCAAAATATAACATGATCAAAATGGAACAAATGTTATTTATATATCTATGGGATTTATTCCCTCCGGAGTTTTTTTCACCAGATGAGCAATAAATACTCGCCAGCTGGAGATTATTTCACTGGGCAAGCTATGTTTCACGGTGGATAATAGGAACCGCTATAACTACCAGTCGTCAAAGCGGGATGAACCAAAACTTCGGAAAACAAGGTTTACCAGCTTTTGCCGATTCAGAGAAATTTGTTGTATTATAGATTATAAATCAACATTAAAAAATTAAATGAAATCTATGTCAATAAAAATACAGGTATGCACTTTTTTTAATTGATAATATGATATATTTGTCACATTTGGTGATGCTATTTGTCAAAAAGAAGATTGTAAACCAAGAGACAGAAACTGTACTCCTCTACTCGCAGACTAGTTATTATACTCCTATGAGAATGAATTTCTTCAGGGAATCGTAAAGATCATAAATTAAAAGATGCTATATGCTTGAGTGCATACTAGGGGCCTCCTTGGTCTCGCTTGAGGGGGTGAATATTGTTCACCTCTGGTTGAAGACCCCCAGGCGACATCAGGATATAGACAGGAATGGGACCCTGTCCTTGATAAACTGGAGTTTTCTATGTATCGTGTACGTTTTTGTCACATTCACTCCATACCTTTCATTTTTTTCTATATCCTTCAATTTCAATTACAGATACATTGATATTCTTTCCATAAATAACGCATCATTTGTTTAATAGATCCCATCAATATATCCTCGAGAATTAGAGTTAAAGGTATAACAGAAACTACAAAATCTATTTCTTTTTGACTTGCTTACGAATTTTACGAAAAAGGTCATCTCCGTGCTAAAATTTATGACATAGGGGAAGACTTTATTTCGATATTATCAATTTCCCCGACATGGAGAGTAATATTCCTAATTCGTTATGCTAGTGCTACGTGTGTAACACCAATTATTCAGACTTTCTCATTGGGTATATTTTATCTGCGTGACCGCTTTATCAATTATGCGTTCAAATAATCCGTCCCATACTATCATAAATAAGTTCTTAAATAGATATCAGTCCTATGTGGACAAATTTGAGGTTTCAGTCCGAACCGTAAATTCTCTAATTACTGGAATGACTATTTCTTTTCATTATCTAAACATTCCAATAGCAACTGCTGTTGAGTTGCTACCGGATATTGCCGAAGGAAAGAGAGCTTTGGTGTGCTATAAAACCAGTTTAAGCCACTGTTTCTTTAGAAATACATGTACCAAGTCAGGACCATTGCGTTTTACAATTTCCCACTTTCTCGGTTTTTTTCAGTTTCGATTTTGGCTTCTGACAATTCTGTCCGGCAAATTTGATATTAACCTCATTGACCTAGAAAACATTGGGAAACGTTCATTCACCGTTGTTTTACCGACTCATCATTGCGCAAATGAATTTTCACTGATGAGATATTTCGCAACCTCGCTCGACTATTTGTGCCGAATTTAATTCCTTGTTAAATTACCGTTATCACAGGGAAATGAGAATTAATGTAGAAAAGTTAACAGGAAACACCTACAATGGCCGAAAACCACAATCACATGCCACAATACACCAGGGAACCGCACAAGAAAAACAATAAAATGACAAAAGACAAACATGGACAACGATAGGAACTCGGGATAGCCGGACTTGGTACCGGCACTAGCAAGAGCTAGCGTTTGGGTTAAACTGGTTTATGGGTATCCAAACCTCCCCTTTTCTCTATCCCGTTTCCCCATAGTATAATAAACGTACAAATAAAACCCAATACAGGTAGAATATAACGGAATCATGAAAAATATCCTGTCAATATCTCCTATTACGTAAATAATGTATGTTACGTCCCAGTTTTTCTAGATTTTTTATCAGTTTTTGACATTATTAACAACATTTCCACAACAACAAGCGTGAGAAATGCTCTTAATAATAAGCTGTTTGTGAGTTGCATCATATTTCGAAATCAAATCTTGATCAATCTTCATATCTTCTATAAAACTTCTTAAATGTGTTTATCAGTTTATGGAATCTGTAACCTTGTTGTAAAAGTTTGGATGTGATAGTAAGGTTACGTTCATTAAAGTCGTCAAGAGTAGAATAGACGCGTGCGAATCGTACTAGTTGAGATATATACACCCCGTATGATGGAGCTACAGGAACGTCGCCATCAAGAAAAGTGAAATTAGTAATAGTTAAATTAATCATTTATTTTAGTTTTAATTTTACCAGAGTCAACGATGATAGTTAGATCGAGAAATGGGCAGTATTTAGAATCATTGTTTGAATCATTTCAGAAATCTACATTTCTGAAATAATCCCGTTGGACACAAAAGAGAATGATAATGTCTAACCCCAATAATCGTACTCACTACCATCGTTACAAGTGGAGAGAATCGTAGACACCAACATCAGCGTCATGCATGAATTTTTATTTTATATTGGCAAGTCGGAATACTTAAAATCCAAACTTTATGACAAACGTGGTGATTTTGACTCTCAAATTGTAAACTTTTCATTTTTGAGCAGTAATTTATCCACGTCACTAGCATATTGAATCTATATTTCACAGCTTATTCGATACTGTCGTGTGTGTCTAGATTACAAATTAAAATGGACATCGTTGAATTGATCCCATGAGTTTTGGTAATTAATCATGGTAAAATTGCCACCCTTTAACTTCTATGCCTTTCGATAGATGAAGGCAAGAAATTAAATATCAACCCTTTAAAAGATACATATCTTTTCATATATGAAATGTAACGTCATGTCAATTTTTTTGAACAACAAGGGCACTATGTTGATACTGGTGTACTTTGAAGCTCTATTCCAATTATGTACAAAAAACGTCTACAGTGCAAATAAAATATTTATCAGTCCATTATTGTGTTTTCAGACAAAAAGCAATAAAAAAGTAACATTTGTCGTTGTTCCAATCCATTTGACAATGCATTATTTCACGTCACAGAATAATAATGTTCCGATAATTACTGATTAATAACATCTTCAGACACTGTAATTCTACAATTACTGATTAATTATATCTTGTGACATTGTTATTCAGTAATAACTGATAAATTACATTTTTCACAACATTAGTGAATAACCATGATTACAAGAAGCAACTTTCATATTCAGCAGACCAGACTGACTACTTATAAACGGTAGTCTGTGCACAGATTTTCTTGAGACATCAATCAGCCATAAATTAACGTAGGGTGATCATCATAAATTCTGGTCATAAATAGTCAAGTTGGTATACGATGATATAAAAGATTAATTGTTAAGGTTATTGAGAATTTCTGATATATTGCTCTGAAAACTTTGCTTGTTGAATTTCATCTCCAGCGATCAACTAAAAATAACTAGAAGTGGTGCCATCAGAAATGATGGCCATCCCCGCACTTCCCTCTTTGACTCAGAAAACAGAGTTCCACTGACAAGCACACATGTGTCAAAATCGACATATTGGGGCCTCTTGTTTGCACCAAGACCAATATCAAAAATCCGAAAGCTTATTGCGCATCTGCAGACTATATGCAACAATCCTATAACAAATTTATATCAATAAATTCAAAAATGTAGGAGGAGTTCCACTGACAAGCTCACATGTGTCAAAATCGACATCTTGGGCCTCTTGTTTGCACCAAGATCAATATTAAAAATCCACTGACAAGGTCCATTTAACGGACAGACTGACGAACGGGACCAAAACAATATCCCCGCATTTTCTTCGGAAAAGGTGTGTATGGCAATTCCACGTGATTTATACTTGCATCACACTTGACATCAAAAGTATTTTTGACGATTAAGAACAAATAATGAACTCAATGTCTGAATACCTGTATAAGTAGATTATGATTCTGACTGAAGAAATATCACTGCAATGGTAAATTATCTTCTAATGTTGTCAGCTCTTTAAGCCTTCAACCAGGTTTAGTTTTGCCTAATTAGTGATATCACTAGTGAATTGTCGTTTCCAATATTTTGTATAATCAAAGCCAGAGGGTGATGCTTGGGGCTCTTAACGGTGAATGTCAATAATAAGTAAACGTCACTGTAGAATACTGAAAAGTCATTATGCGCTATACTTTTACATACTAATTTAAAAAAAATGGAAAATGAACACTTATCAATGTCATACTTAAAGCAAATGTATATAGACGACAGTATTTACAGAAATACAAGTAATAAACTGACCTGAACAATGATTGTTTCGTTTTTCTAAAAATGGACGTCGAATTTGTCGTAATCGTGAAAAATCTACTTTCATTCCATATACACAAGCACATAAAAGTCCCAATAAATATACAACTATTTCCTGCCGTCCAAAATGGCGCATCTGCAATAAAAACAAAAAAATATGAGACAAATAAAATAAAACACTGGTGCAAAATGAACATACTTTCGGTAAGGTGGGAAAAAAATTTATTTTTGAATCTTGATATCATAAAATGCAGCCTGATTTCAACAACAAAACGTTTCAGTTGGATTTTGTGTACTTGGGTCTTGACATTTAAGATGCCAAATTTCCCTGTTGTTATTTAGAAACGTAAGAGTTTTCTTGGAGAAAATAAATGTTGTAAATATACACAAGAAAAAGAAACTCGGCTTAGGAGTTAAAAAAAACAACGAATTATAAACAATTTCGCTACAAACAATTAAATATAAATATGATGTTATCAAATCTATTAAAATAGAGTGATACCCCGTTTATCCAATTCAGCCTTCAAGGAGTGAATAAAATATTAACTTTCATTATTGCACTTCAATTCTAGTTACAAATAAGAATAAAAATGACATCACAGTTTTAAAGTTAAATGTTTTATACCTTTCAAATGTATCCACAAAAACAAAAAGAAATAATCCAATTATTAAATTGTAATTGAATTGATAACAAAACTGGAAACTGGGCACAATATTTTGAAATCCACTTATAAATAGAATGATGTCCGTTATCTCTGTCAAATTCTGCTATGCCAATCAAAAAATTGGAGCTAAACAGCAAATAAAATATTAAAATAACACAGCTTGAACTTACGGAAATGAGTTAGATTTCAAATAATTTGATCGATTCCTCGAAATGACATAATATTTGTTGATATATCTTTACAAACTCTTTAATATCAAAACATAAAATATGGCCACGTAAATAATTTAGTATCAAATGATAGTCCCTTTGGCAGGCAAAAAAAAAATCAGTCGTGTACAACTGAATGATACGTATGGCTCTGATATCGGTATCACAGTAATAGGATGTCCTTAAAGTTTTACCAAATTGAAAGTCTTTTTCTTTGCAAGCTTTTTAGTTAACCTTTGATAATTGATTTGAAGATTTATTGCTGCGGTCAAGCGAGTGGCAAAACTTTCAGTTTACCGAAGTTAAGATTTACACCCCAAGCTGTCTACCTTTCACTTACTCGCCGTCGTACAAAGACAACACTGTATACATTTGTAAGGTTTTCACATCTGATATATCTACTATGTAGACATTTCACATCGATGAATCCAACACATTGTGTAAGCTTGGGGTTTTACTCTTGACTTCTGCCACTTCCTTGACCGCAGCAATATTGCGGGATTTCTATACAATTGTCTGTCTGTCAACGCTCTCGCGCAACGTCGGAGTGAAACAAACACTTAGGCCAATGAAAAGCTTACCTTTACCTTTAACATTTCATATAAATATGGATCAGTTGGTTTGTTTTTGTCTAAATGTAAATGTTTTGGCGCATTTCGAGCAGTGTGATAAAATATTCAAGAAGTTTACTACTTTCTAGTGTAATGCTAAAATTCGGGGAAGATTCAAAACTTATGAAACTGTCATTTATATACGGTAGCTTGTCAGGAACTTGTTAAATTATTAAAACGTTCTTCTTTTATTCATTTAGCACAAACTCGACCCAATATGGTAGGTCTTAACAATATTTCATTTATTACATACTGTACAATATTTTGGGGTCGGTACTACTTTCATGTGTATTTAATAAATCAACGTTTCTAATATGACGTATCCAGCGTATTATGATCACTATCTGATACATTTTTTTACGTTTGTAAATAACCGAAAGTTACTGCAAATTTAGTTTCTCTGGATGGTCACAATGTATTGTCATGTGAATAAGATATACAATTAAAAAGATTTGATGTTTTATTCCAGGGTGAAAGCTTTTACCCAGAATGTCAACGCTTTAATTTCAAAATAATTTATTCAATATTTATAACTATGTCTAAATAAAGGACTAGTCAATTATGGTTTTATTTGTTGTCAATTTTGTCTAAAATGAATGTCTAATAACATGAAAGTATTATCGTGAGTTAGTATACGGTGAGGCGAAGGTCCACCTAACTCACAATGCTAGCTCTTTAGCCGATGATATTCTTTTGTCCATAGTTTCTTGTAACTTGAACGATACCTCTTTGCACGCACACTTCGATGATTTTACATTTGATATCTGATATACGCAATTTATCTATATTCTACGAAATTTCAATGATTTTCCAATGTTGTCAGTTTTAAAAACTTTCTAGTCTAATATGACCTTTTCAAAGCAATAAGATATCTTTTGATTTTTTTTCAAAGCAATAAGATATCTTTTGATTTTTCACAACATTTTATTGATTTTTGCTGCACTTCTGTGCATTTTTTAATCAATTCGTTATATGATCATTAATTTTTTAACATTTTTAGAAATTATAACACCGAAGATTAGTTTCTGTGTTTGTAGTTAAGATATGCACAATGATTACATATTACCAGTTAATGTCTTTTACCCGTCACTAAGCACTCACAATGACAAGTTTACTAATTAAGTCATATGATACGACAGGATTTTTCCAGAGCAAAATGTACAACATGGAATTCTATTTTCTCTCCATATGTGAAATATTTTATTTATTAAACACCTGAATAATTTGTATCACGAATTGGGAAAATTTTCATTTAGAGTAAAGGCAATCTTCCGTCAGTTAATTGTTAGTGTTATATTACCATTTGTTTAATCTTACTATGTATTTATAGGGATTTTGTACCCTGTACATTTACTCCATAAACCTTTATTTGTACAATTAGTGTTCTATTTAATAATATTGAGTTTCAACAAAAATTGAGATTACCACCAGAGTATTGGTTTGTGAGTTTCAGAAGATTACCCATATCTATTCCATTCATTGTTGTTTGTTTGGTTAACGTAAACCACTCTTTCTGATTGACAAAATACAAAGGGATTACTTTCTTTCGAAGTCTGAGAAATCTTATCATGGTTTGATGTATTTTGGAATTTGTACTAATACTTTGATAATTGTGGGTCATAACCAAACAGGCAAAACGTTTTTAAGAAAAAAAGATAAGGCAAACGAAAACCGAAGCAAAAGGCAGAAAGGGTGAATTTCTGAAATAAAAAATCCAAAACAATTCGTATTAAACACAAACTGAGACATGATAAAAACAAAACAAAACAAACTAGATTTGTAATACATGCAATAACCGATGTCCCCCAGACGATCAAATCGATGATTCCATCTGATTCGCAGCTTCAGAATCTACTTAGATATCAATTTTTGTTGAAATCGGACTTTTTACGCATTCAGCATGCCATCTTGGAAACTACGGTCATTTTGAAAATCTTTGTCGTATAGATTCCTTCCTCTCATCTAACTGAACCATTATAAATGATATGAACTAATTCCTTTAAGGAGTGCAAAGATATTAAATTCAAATTTTTTAACGTAAAATGGTGGCCATCTTGGAAATGGTGGCTATTTTTAAAATTTCAACGCATAACATATAACTTCAGATGGAGGTATAACTGTGTGCAAAGTTTGAATTGGTCCAGCCGTTTCAAAATAATCACTCGGACAAAAATCATTGGAAAAGGGAGAAAAAGAATAAGCAGAAGAAAAGTAGAATAACAACATGTCATCCCGACTACGTCAGGATGACATATAAACAAGTGTTTTTAATCAATTTTTCTGTGTACATTACTAATATAATGACTGACTCACTATAGGATCCAAAATTTATAAGGTGCCTGCAGTAAATCTTAAATACACCATTGCCGCACTTGAATTATTATCAATTAAAACATCAGATTAAATTTTTGAAACAAATATACGTTAAAGCAATGACACGTTATTGTAAATATTATTGTCAAGTAAGCTTCTTTATAATTCGAACATTTCTCGAAAGTTGTTTAATGAATTTTCTTTAAATTACTTGAATGCTCCACAAAAACATGTTTTTTTTATATATTCCTATGATTGTAGACTTACAAAATATGTTACTTTCTTCTGTCGTAATGATATCACGTTGTTTTGTTTTTGTTTGTTTGTTTGTTTGTTTTTTTTTGTGTTTTTTTTTCGTTCCGTCAGTCAGTCATTTATAACTATTTGATAGTATTTCATAATTTGAGTCCAATGTCAGTAAACTAACTGGAATTCACGAATATTTTGGAATATACAAAGCAACGACAACTTTTGTTTTTTTGTTTTTGTTTTTTTGTTTTTTGTTTTCGTTTAAACTCAGTTGAAACAGACATTTTCATTGAAAGAAAATAAAAACATTATCAAAGAAATTCCTTAAACTCAACACTTTAGGCATATCGTTTGTTCCATTGCTTGGTTCTAACATGTACATGTATTTTAGATACTTTGTCTCATGTGCATTTACTCCATATCCTTACATTGTTTATAAAAGACAAAAACAGATTTTTCGAATGAAATTGAAACTGTTACATGTTTTTCTACCACATGCGCCTTTCTTAAACTACTTTCGTCACTGAATGATGATAAATATACAACGTATTTGATTTCTGCAATACATAATTTAGGAAATAATTCCTCAGAGCTTGAATATATACTGATTCTATCAAATTTTGGTTCTTTATGACAAACTTTTTACCCTGAATGACAGCGAGGTGTACAATATCGACTCTGTGGTAAAGTCTACATAAATGTTCAAGCTATCAGGATGTATTTATTTATTTAACACTCTTAGGTAAAGGTAAATGATTGCCGTACCGCTAAGTGCACATACTACGATATCGGGAAACAATTAACAAATGTAATTCTACAGCCTTATGAATGAAATTTCTAAAATAAAATAACGAACATGACATTAACGTATTCTTTCAGAAAATGAAACAGAGTAATTAATGAAGCATCTAATCGAGGTCAAATTGTGTCCTAATCGTGGAACAATAATGGATATAAATGTAAAAAAAAATGGATAACAGGAAACACCTACAATGACTGAAAAATTATAATTACATGCCACAATCTGCTAAAGAACACGAATAAGACAAAAGACAAATGTAAACAACGATAGGAACTCGGGACAGTCGGACTTGGTACCGGCACTGGGAAAAGCTAGCGGAAGGGTTTAACCGTTAAAGCCATTTTTCAACGGGTCTGGACACAAAGCATATAACATTAAGTATACGCAATAAATTTTTAATCCTCTTTTAATACCAGTTAAATTTCAAATTATTTTTTCCAGGCTTAGTCAAATATTCACTTTTTTTACGCTATCAGATATTGTTTTTCACGATATTGAATTGATTGTAACCTGAATTCTATGCAGAGTTTTAATCCCATGGTTATGCATCCTTATTTAATTCAAACCATATAAGAGTGGTCTTTGTACTGTACAAATATTCACAAATGAAGGCATAATTACAGTTAATGTCTAATACCCGTCAAAGAGTTTGCTATCATATCACTCACAATGGTATGTTTATTAATTAGTCGGGTGATATTCAGGCTTTTCCTACAGCAAAATGTACAACATGGAATTCTATATTCTCGTCATATGTGAAATAATTAATTCATAAAACAGCTGAAAAATGTGTATCACATATTTCAAAAGGTTGCATAAAGAATACAATCTTGCAAATTTCGTTTTCAACTTGTTCATTGGTGATGTTGTATTGAACGATATTTACACCGCAGTTAAAAGTGACATTGCTATCAGAATGATTGTTTATCTTGGCCATTAGGATTTTGAGTATCGTCGTGTGACAATAAGAATACCCGAAGAATACCCCATGCCGATTCCTTTCTTATTATTATGTCATAGTTCTTTGTCTGCTTCACGTAAATTGCTGATTCTAGAAATAACCTTCCTCAGTAGTCTTAATCAAAAAGATAATAGATTGATCTAATTATAGATCTGTAGATTTCCATGGAAACGTTTTTGAATGAGTGCTTGAATTTTACAGTGTTTCAAATAACAAAATACCGAAGTAACTAACAATTTAGATTCTGCATATGCGCATTTCGACAACTTATGTCTCTTTGGTGCAGATCAAATTAAAACATTTGGAAATCCATATACCCAATTATGTGTAAAAGCTGATAGAGAACAAATTGTCAATAGGATCTAAATAGGAAAGCCAAAATCATTTAAGGACAGAGCTATGCGAGAGGGAGATAATCCTTAGTTTTGAACATAATTTTGTTAAATGTAGATATTGCGAGTTTCCAAATCAGATTTCGGGTCAGCATCGAAGAACTGGCTACTGGGCTGGTGTAATCCCTCGGGAATTTACTGTCCACTAGCAGAGGCATTGGCCCAGTGTTAATAATACCGAAGGTTATTACTTGAAACACGTGTAACAGCATCAACATTTACTGTTCAGTATACAACTAATGTATTTTTGTATTTTAACAAATGCAGCTATAGTAGATCTTAATATGTAAATAGGAAACAAACCTTTTGTTAAAATAGGATGTATTAGATTAAAAAGCATGTAAAGTCATTTCTTAGAACTTTCTATTGTTGTCTTTTCTAGGCTTTAATTTCTTGGACCTGTACTAAGTTTTTGTTTATTGAGCTTGTAGGAGGTAGCTTTTTTTCGATATTACCATTTGTCACATAAAAATTGAAATTTCAGATAAACAAACACGACACGATTCGGCAAATGAAAAAAATACCAAGTTCAATTTCAGTTACAAATAAACAATGCTCAACTCACCAGATCTACATCCATTTTGGACTTACATCTCGAATATGACGAAAATCATCTCCGTACTAAAATTACTACAAAGGGAACGATTTCAATTCAATTTCCCTAACATGGACAATAATATTCTTCTGCTTGTTGATTGTATGTTTCGTAGTTGATTCGTTACGTGAGAGCTAGCACTAATTATACAGTCTTTCTCATTAGACATAGTTTTCTCCGTGACCACCTTAATCAATGCTTTAACAAATTCTTATACGATCATATGATCGTTAAAAAATTCTTAAATAGATCATGCTTACCCCATCGGAGCATCCGATGATACCCAAAAGTGGTTCACACTGCAAGTGCTTTAGTTTTATGGCGTTCCTGTTCTTTGTGCTTATTTATTTATTTTGTCTTTGCCGTGCTGTCTCAATTTGTGCTGGATATGAATTGCTGCGTATTTTGGATTTTTGACTTTCCTCTTTTTTTGCTTCCGTTATCGTTTGTCGATGAATTCTTTCATAGATATCAGGTTCTTGTCTACGACCTCTCAATAGCAATTGCTGTTGAGTTCCTGTAGGATACTTCCGCAATGGAATGAGAGGTTTGGCGCGCCATAAAACCGATATAACCCACAATTTCTTTTGAAAAACCTATACCAAGTCAGGATCATTACGGTCGACAACTTTTCCGGCGGTGGCCACCTGCTTTTTCTTTTGCTTCTTCGACTTTGACTCTTGACAATTTTGTTTTTTTTTAATTTTCTTATTACCCAACGCAAGGATAATCTTCATCAAATACATTGAAATGAGCTATAGAATTATAAAGACTACTGATTTGCCATGATTAGCATCAGGGTTCTCCATAGAAGCCCAGTTATAGCCGGTTGTTTTACAGTGCTGACTTTTACAGTGTAAGTTAAAGCGCGGCGTAGTCAACGCGCAGAGAGTACTGACATGCTTTTACTATTTAAATCGAGATTTCCACATCTGGTTTTAGTTTTAAGTGATAATTTCATTGTTTTCATATCCATAGCAACCATTCTTAAAAACTAAGATTTAACAAAAAATTGAGCTTCTTTGGTCCTTTTGCTGTTTGCTGTAGAAACACTATATCCCCTATTTTCCCCAAAAGCAACTTAAATCAAGTAAATGTACAATGGCCCCAGCAAACTTTTCATATGGATCCTATTGGTTACTTGGAAGTTTGATTTAACCTTTACTAAGAATGGTCACTTTAAACATCCATACAAAATCAATTCCAATCTGATTTGCTGTTGAGATATAATTTTTGATTGTGTACTGCAGACAACACATCTTTACAGATCTCATATTAGAAGCGAACCAGAATTAGTATTTCTAATTTTTGTCATATAAGTATAATAAAAAATTTGAATTTGCAACATTTTGCAGAGTTTTCAGTAAAATTCAATATGAAGTATTAAAAAGTGTAAAACTATTTATTCCTTCAGCATTTGTATACAATTTTTCTTGAAAAATGTCATTCAAAAGGTTTTTAATGCACATTTTTATCACATAACAAAGGGACGTAACTCAACATTATAATTTGCGTCATTGATCCATATGAAAATTTGATCTAGTTAGGCTTGTTTTCAATCTTGATTTGTGAATTTTAGGGCTATATTTATATAAAGATATCACAGTCTCTTTTATAAATGTATTATATGTTCTCTATTCCTAAATTAGGTATTCACATGTCACATACCAATTTGACCACGTGCATAGGTAAACAAACTGTTGACAACCGGAAATAATTAAGGCATTGTTCCTGGAGGCTATGATCTTATACCATGTATACTATGTTAATTATCTGTAATTATCCTATCATTGATAAATTACCTGTAATTATTTTATCATTGACAAATATTATAGGTACCATATGAATAAAGATCTGTAAAATATCCGATTTTGCCGACCGGCTTTCAATTTGAAAGCTGGTCGGCTTAAAAATATAGCTGGTCGGGGAAGCCAGCTATAACCGCCTATGGAGAACCCTGTAGCATCATACCTGTATCCATACTTTTACATGTAATTTGTTATGTGATCATGTTGCACGTGGTTACTTACCCTTTCGCAGCAGCAAATAGTATCATTATTTTGTGGTGGTTCACTTTTTAATGGATAACACTGACATTGCATTATTTTTGTGGTGGTTATAACCACATTTCGTTTCTTTGTTTCGTGTTTGCTTGTTCTGTTGTCTCCATTTGTTTCGCTCTTTCATTATTATGGTTTTTGGTGTACCTTTGATTCTGATTGTTGCTTCAGTATTCATTTGATGATGTATCAAGTTCAAATATGAAAAAGAAAGGAAATGGGGTAAATGTCAAGGGGACAACATCCCATATCCAGGTTAAAACGACCCAAAACAAAACATCTAGGGGTCACCGTACAGTCTTCAACTCAGTGAGGAACCTCACACCATATAGGAAACCCTAAATGGCCCCAAAAAGGTAAAAAAGTGAATAAATCAATGCAAAAAATCCTCAACCAATAACCCAAATATCAAGAAACTAAAATTTTATAAGAAGACAAGGACAAACCAATGACCAACATATTCCTGACTTGGGACAGGCGCAAAAATTGCGGTGGGGTTAAACTCGTTTTCTTGGATCCAAACCCTCCCCTATGTGTGGTGAATGGCTAAAAAATAGTATTCAAAAAGACTCACAGTAAAAATTAAACTAGAAAAAAGTCCAACTTATCAAGACGAGTACCCTTACAATGAAGTACATGAAACACACAGGTACTGTCCGGACAAATGCTCGCAGTTACTGAAAGCTAGCTATGGACATAATTTCCGTTGACTATGATATCAAGCCTTCTTACATATGAAATTTCAATTGAAATACTTCTAAATAGATTTGGTATAACATCATCAATTATGAAAGAAGAACATGATATTGTGCAATGCCAAATACTGCCAATATGAAAAATTGTTTAAATTTAGTTATGGTGTAACGCATTTAGGAGATTATCAATATTTTTGCCAACAAAAACCAGAAGTAAAGATTTAACAACAATGCTGTATTTATATCCTTTATGAATAAGTTTGTTCAACAGATTAATAAGTTTGGACGGACAAGTTTTGAATTTATGCGCTTTGTAAATGATATTGCCATAGAAGTTTGGATGTTAAATACCCTGATGTATAAGAGCCCTGCATGCAGAACCAAATTTTCTTAATAAGTCAATGTATCTATAATAAAATTTAGAGAATGTTTTTATCAATATATGATATCTAAACCCTTGATGCAGAAGTTTTTCAGTGAGACAAAGATTTCGGTCGTTGAAGTCAGAAACATCACTACATACTCGTGCATATCGAACAAGTTGTGAAATGTAGACCCCGTAAGAAGGGGCTAACGGAACATCGCCGTCGAGATGGGGAAGGAGAAATCATCCCTTTTATCATAAACCTTAAAAGTTCAAGTGTCTCTTATATTGCAATGGAATATTGAAAACCTCGTAATTAAATGCCTTTCCATTATAATTCACAATTAGATTTTGTTAAGTGTCAAGAAGAACATTTAATTTGTTTAAATCAGATATT
>MJUU01069524.1:2409-21222 GCA_002080025.1 Modiolus philippinarum | reverse complement strand
AAACAACCAAACGGTTAAGGGACAAGGCACTCAGGAATAAAGTATGAAATTATAAATTGTTAGATTGTAATGCAAATTTACAAGGGGTGGGGGGGTGCTTTCCAAATCCACAACAAACTGAGTATTGATCAACAATTGTATCGCATAAGGCCTACACTGTAAAAAATAACATCAAGTTCAGCGCTAGCGGCTATGTTTTTTATCGGATCGGAACGAAATGAGCAATCTTTGAAAAAGACCTTCCATACATCATTCCTATAAAGTTTTGTTGAATTTGCTTCAGCGGTTTCAGAGGAGAATATGAAAATGTGAAAAGTTGACGGACGGACGACGGACGCCAAGTGATGGCAATAGCTCACACTGACCCTTTGGGTCAGGTGAGCTAATAAATAAATTTAGCTGGTTAAGTGTATTTAAACTTGGATATTTTATAATTAAATCTTGAAAAAAAATATTACGACACATTTCATATCAAGGGCATTCTAAAGCAAAATGCACCTCATCTTCAATAGTGCTGAGATTACAATACTGACAGAGCCTTTCACCTCTGGGTATGGATTCAATTTTACCCACATCGTTCATTTTTCTTTCATGTCGACCAGTTTCAATTCTTAAGGTATATATGAAAAAGAAAGGAAATGGGGTAAATGTCAAGGAGACAACATCCCATATCCAGGTTAAAACGACAAAAAACAAAACATCTAGGGGTCACCATATGGTCATCAACACAGTGAGAAACCCCAAACCATATAGTAAGCCCTAAATGGCCTCGAAAAGGTAAAAAGTGAATAAATCAATGGAAACAAATCACATCCAATAACCCAAATATCAAGAAACTAAAATTTTATAAGAAGACAAAGACAAGCCAATGACCAACATATTCCTGAATTGGGACAGGCGCAAAAACTGCGGTGGGGTTAAACTCGTTTTCTTGGATCCAAACCCTCCCCTATGTGTGGTGAATGGCTAAAAATAAATACACAAAAAGACTCACAGTAAAAATCAAACTAGAAAAAAGTCCAACTTATCAAGACGAGTACCCTTACAATGAAGTACACAAAACATGAAGACAATACACACAGGTACTGTCCGACCAAATGCTCGCAGTTACTGACAGCTAGCTAAGGACATAATTTCCATTGACTATGATATCAAGCCTTCTTACATATGAAATTTCAATTGAAATACTTCTAAATAGATTTGGTATAACAACATCATCAATTATGAAAGAAGAACATGATATTGTGCAATGCCAAATACTTCCAATATGAAAAATTGTTTAAATTTAGTTATGGTGTAAAGCATTTAGGAGATGATCAATATTTTTGCCAACAAAAACCAGAAGTAAAGATTTAACAATAGTGCTGTATTCATATCCTTTATGAATAAGTTAGTTCAACGGATTAATAAGTTTGGAAGGACAATTTTTGAATTTATGCGCTTTGTAAATGATATTTGCATAGAAGTTTGGATGTGAAATGCCCTGATGTATAAAAGCCCTGCATGTAGAACCAAATTTTCTTAATTAGTCATTGTATCTATAATAAAATTTAGAGAATGTTTTTATCAATTTATGATATCTAAACCCTTGATGCAGAAGTTTTTCAGTGAGACAAAGATTTCGGTCGTTGAAGTCAGAAACATTACTACATACTCGTGCATATCGAACAAGTTGTGAAATGTAGACCCCGTAAGAAGGGGCTAACGGAACATCGCCGTCGAGATGGGGGAAATTGACTATAGGGAATGAGAAATCATCCCTTTTATCATAAACCTTAGTGTTTAACTTTCCTTGATTTATTGATATATCAAGACCAAGAAAAGGAGTATAATCACTGCTGCTATTGGATTCATTTAAAGTAAGTTCTGCAGGATAAATTTCATCTGTAAATTTAGAAAATTCAGGATTATTTAAAGCCAAAATATCGTCCAAATATCTATATGTATTGTTAACTTTATCCACTAAATGCTGTTTAGAAGGGTCGTTTTGAATTTTTGCCATGAATTGTGACTCGTAGCAATAAAGAGATAAATCTGCTATGAGAGGTGCACAGTTGGTACCAATAGGAATACCTGTTTTTTTGCTGATAGACTGTATCACCGAAACGAACAAAAATATTATCAAGAAGAAAATTTAATGCTTTTATCATATCCTGACAAGTCCAATCGGTATATGTGTCATGTTTGTCGTCACTGAAAAACGATTTAAATGTATTGCAACAAATGTACGTACATCCTGATTTTTTGAAGGACCATTTGATCAAATACGAAAATTTCTCTTTGATGAGTGTATGCGGTAATGTAGTATAGAGGTTAGAAAAATCATAGCTATCGACGGAGGTGTATGCTTCATTAACAGATCGAAGTCTTTCCAAAACTTCTACCGAATTTTTAACACTCCAAAAGTAGTTAATTCCACTGTATTCATAACATTTGTTGCTAAAGTTGATGACGAGATTTTTATGGTAGTAAGTGCACTGGTCAATAACACAGAAATATGTGTAGTTGAACATTTACTTGATGCCGAAATAAAACGAAATTTGAAAGGATTTTTGTGTAGTTTAGGAAGCCAATACATAGTAGGAATGCTTTTATAATTAGAAGTTGCTTTAAGTTCAGCTGTAACTATCATGTGATCATCAATTATTTGTGTTTCTGTTGACGTGGTAGCTTGAAATGTACTAGAATTGGTAATTTCATTCCGAAGCACCTCGATGTAATACTTACGTCAAACAAACAGTTATTTAATCTAAACTTGGCCAAAACCTTACGATAATTAAACTGTAGAATAGATATATAATTTTCAATTTCAAATGAAGATTCAAATTTGAAATATGTACCGAGTTTGCCTTTATCTTTTAAATACAGGGATCTTATTTCGCTCCATGTGTCTAAAAAGTTTTTCCAAGGAGACTTTAATCGTACTTTATTCCATCCCGTAAAATTTTGTAAGTCAAGATCTAATTTTTCACTGAAGAAGCACAGGTTGGAATGTAACATGAGTTTTGTCCCTTGTTAATTCCATGTAAGTGTTGAATTTATGTATCTATATTCTTAGTAAATATTGCTGAACAATCTTGAATTTGGCCTGATTTACAAAGCCAGTTATCGGTGACATAATTTTATTTTTGGAACATTTGATTTAAGACCTATCTTAAAAAAAATGTGTGAGATGATGATATTTTTATTACGCTCTAACTACCTTAATTATTCCTTTAGATAATTGAAATCTCACGATTTCAGCTTTATTTCAAAACCGATCCTTATCATATTTGGTATGTATATCAAGAATGATCATTCATAACTGAAAAAAAGTTGGATTCGCCGTTTACGACATGCACAAAAGTCTGTAGTCATGTGCATTATCACATTTTTCTTTTCAAACAGGTGAAAATTTCTAAGTGTTGGGTTGTTCTATTTTAAGGGCGACCAAGTAACTTGATGAATTAGATGACCCGAGTAGACCTACCTTATAATAGCAGGTGTGCTCGTTCGGGGTTAATAATTGTAATCCTCGGACTTTTTGTTTGTAAATTAGAAGTACATTAACAATTTATTTCAAATATTTCTTTTGGGTTTAATGCAAGCATATTTCATTTACATGTTTAAGTATTTTGTTGAATTATATCATTTACGGGTCTGTTTTTTTCTTAAATCAAAACAGGGGGTCCAATCGAATTGGTAAGTGCAGCATGTATTTTGGTAAGTGCTGCCAAAGATGGCTGACACGCCCCGCTTCGACAAGAATAGGTCAGTGTTTGAGAATGTGTTACCGTTGTACATTTACACATTGTATTCTTAAAATATTGCGATTTGGCTCTCCTCCCATTTGAACATCGATACGTGTATTTACTTTAGTACAAATAACGCTTCTCAGAAAGCTATTGAAGGTAAACCGACAAGGGGTAGGGCAAAATTTTGAACACGCCAATTTCAACTTTGGATTTCTATATATCCAATCCATTATATGTTACGTTTGTTGCTTGTTGATGGGAAAACATGTCAAAGATTTATTTTTCATTAAGCTGTTTGCCGTTCTGTATATTTTCGACATTACTTCAAATTTTGTGTAGTGCAGTGCGGTATACGCCAAGTTGGTAAGTGCAATATATTCCAATTCTATGGGAATACTATTAAAAAAGATATCTGCATCTCATTTCATATTTTTCCTAAGGAAAATAAGATACTTTTTTTGCCGAACATTTAACTTGCAGAAGGTAACAGCACCGTCGTATTTCGTTCCTGAATATTGAAAATGAAATAGAATCAACAATGAGAACAACAGTGTGAAGCATATATTTGTATTATGTCAAATATCGAATCTCGTCAAATATGTGTAAAAATGTCCATAACTGCAAATGGAATGTGTTATCTATGGCAAGAAGAATTAAATGCAATAGTAGAGTCTTTGTCTCATGTACGTTTGTTTTCTCCATATCCTTTATTGTTTATTGAATAGTAATTCTGTAAGTATGAATCAAGTTGGAAAATATCGAGCTTATACATAACAAAAGACTTAGATTCATTTACGGAGTTTTAACAGAGTGAAAATTGAAGATTTCTTGTTATTCTTTAAAGTGACCTCACCATACCGTAGCCAAAAATTATTATGAAAACTTCTTTGCGAAATAATAAAAAATAGCAACTTAAATCTGGGCATGCTGTAGAAAAATGCAGAAACAAAGTTTCATTATTTTCCTTATATTTTTAATCAGAATAAAAAATTCCTTATCTTTTTTAGCCTTTTTTTAACCAGGTAAACAAGATAAGTGTTCACCATCTTTTATTAAATCATTTACACAATCTTTGATCTCTAGATCTGCTTGTAGGGTTATCGTACGGTTACAAAAAGGACTACCACAATTAACAAAGTAAACACTTCACTTTAATCAACTCTGAACAATTAGATCATTTTAAACCAAGGTTCCGACCTGCCCTAATAGTTTATTGAGATCTCCTGTCATTTTACCTTACCCTTCTTTGGCAGACATTTTGTTTAGTTTACGCCACCCAAGGTGGGTAAAATCTGCAGCGAGCAGTGAAACCGGTAGTAGATAGGAAAATGTTTTGTTTAATTCATTTTAACTAACTGTAACATATTTTTTACACTCCCGAAAGATGAATTTTTGTGATAGAAAGTGCTTATTTTCAAGATTTACGTCACTTGAAATTAACTTAAGTCTGAATTCAAAATCTTGATCAATCAACATAAATGGACAATAAATATGATATAATAGATTTTGTCACCTTGAGGCACACCTACATCGAATAAAATACATTCTAAGAGCTTTCGTCAGCCTTTGAAACAACCTGTCGGAACTAAACTTGTTCATAATGGTCCTTATGTAACATAAAATTTTGTCCATCATTCATTAACCTTATTTCATAATAAAATTAATCCATGGACAAAATGTCATAATGAAACAATATCCATGAAATTATCTCAGAGTTTTCAAATCAAATTACTTCTAAAAAATCTAAGCAATGTAATGATTACAATGTAAATATAATATTAAATAAGAGATTTTGGATGCATGCTTGATACTGGAATCATTACATAGAACTTTTTATTGACATGAATATTAGGTTGATAAAAGATTCATAGGTGTGTTTTCAGTGTTTAGGAGGCATTGCTCTGCTCTTTTTTATGTCCACTCTACCAAAAGGTAGGGGGCATATTGTGTTTATACCCTTTCCTTCATCCTTATATGCATTTGTCTGCCCGGCTGAGTCTGTAAGTGTATACATACAGATAAATGTTTGTTTTTAGCAGATATTATATCAAATTGTGCTTGCAAGCGTAAGATTTTGATTTTTGTGTATTTTTAAACAATAAAAAAACCCTTATATTTCACTTGCAATATTGGCCTCTTGCATATTGGTATCAAATGTGTGTTACAGACAAATATCGCGAGTGCATGCTTCATTCTTTTTCTTGTAATCAAATTATTGTTTATGCTATTTTCCATCCATTATAAATCGATTCTGAACTATGCTTGCAACATGATTATCAATTATTGATTTCATCAACTCTGTGACTTTTTTTAAATTAAGATACTTTATTGCAATATTTGCATTTAATGTACAACATCCCATAGCATCCTGCTATGGAATATTGTCCCAAATATAACTTTAAAATTACCTCCCTTTTGTATGGACATAATTACACGAACCATTTCCATGAAATAATGTCCTATTATGACAAAATTACATAGTATTACGGAAAAATGTGTTCACTCTGACATCTTTTCACAGGCAAGGACACAATTTCATAGCCAATATCTATGAAATTTTGTCGAGGTGGACATTATTTCACAGGACAAAAGTTTGCTTTACACTGAGATGGGCCCTTCAATATAGGTATTTTACAGGTCCGCATTTAACCAAAGATTACTGTGATATGAGAGCTTAATTTATCATTCACGGGTTTTATCTTGTGTGGTGATTAATGTAAGAAACATGTATGATCACAAACGAAGTAATCTGATTTTAACTTATAGTCTATATTCAATAATAATAAATTTACAAAGATATATTAGGTTTAATTAATTCTCCCTGAGGGACACCTTCATCGAATTAAATACATTCTTATGGTTTTTTCGCCGGCCTTTAAAACAACCTATTATAATCCAAATTTGGTCACAATGTAGTCCTTCGATTGGCTCTTAACTTGAGCAATGATTTTTGACAGGTTTGCATTTCACCAATTTAGTAGTAGCCTGGCATTATCTTAAGTCTGAATTCAAAATCATCATAAGCAGTCAACTTAAATAGACAAAAATATGATCAAATATATTTGCCTTGCCACACAACTACATCGAATAAAATACTTTCTAACTGATTTATCGTTGGTATTTCACCAAAAATACTAGTAACTGTGAAACGAGAGCTTGGTTAAAAATTGTAACCATTGGAAACTCGTTCAAATGTTTTACTTTGTCAGCTGATCATTCTAAGATATAAGCACAAATGAAGTAATCTGATTTTAACTTAAATACAGATTCATGAAAAATATACAAAACAAATATATAAGGTTCGGTAATATCACCATGAGGAACACCTACATCGAATAAAATACATTATAAAGGTTTTATCGCCGGTCTTTAATACAGCCAATTGGAATCTAAATTTGGTCACAATGGTCCTTAGATGGGCTTTTAATTTGAACAAAGGTTTGCCTTTCACCAACATTTGCTGGGACTTGGTACAAATCTGACATTTTTTTGTTTGAATTCGCATTCATAATCAGCAGTCAACTTAAAGAGATGAAAATATATTTTGCCTTGACACACACCTGCGTCAAATTAAATCCGTGCTAAGGATCTCACTGTCGGCCTTTCGAACAACTAACTGGAAGCAAACATGACCACAAAAGATGGACCCTTAATCAAAGGTAGCTGGCATGTACGGCATTTCATGAATAGCTGCGAACTGGGCGATTAGTTTAATATTGAAACATATGGAAATACGTTTTTAAAAAGACTTTTGTCTGGTGATTATTCTAAAGAGATATAAACACAGACTAAGTTACTTGATATTTTTTTTACACTGAATTTTAAATCATGATCGACAATCATCATAAATAAATCTCAAAGGATATATAAGGTTTGATTATATCACCTTGACACACACCTACGATGGTATAATTGATCCTTTTATAGTTTGTCTGCTTATGACTGCTGGTGATTAGCGTACTTTTATAGGTCAAATGACGTCAACTAAAGTCCGGAATCAAGATCATACTCAGCATATCTAGGCATCGAATATCACCTTGACGCACACCTACAGAGAAATAAATACATCGTAAACCTTTCTCTCAAACAACTAATTCGAACAAAACTAGGTTAAGATAGTCCTTCGACGAATCCTTCAACAAAGGTATCTGACAAGTCCATATTTGATCAAGGATTGCTGCCAATTGTAAGAATCGCATTGTAACCTCAATGGAAACACATTCGGAAGAATTTTTTGTCTGGTGTCTGGTGATTATTTGTATAATATAAGCATAGACTAAATCACCCGATTTCATCTTCAGTCTAAATTCAAAATCATTATCAGCAACTATCATAAATAGACAAAAACATATTAGGATTGATACTATCACCTTGACGAACATCTGCATCAAAATATTATAATAAATTCATTATAAGCTGTTCAGTGCCGGTCTTTTAAGCAACCAATTTATACATAAAAATTCGGGGGTAAATTGAATAACCCTTGTTTATCCGTCCGTTCTTCCGAACGTATGGTACATGGTTTGTTGGCGCAACTCGTACTACAGTATGCTAGGAAGCTTCTATGTCACATTTAGAGCAGTTCCCCTATATAAAACAATCAAATTAGGAACTAGGCATGCAGTCGAGGTTTTCGATATTATTGCTTTGTTATTCATTGGAGCATATATTTGGAAACACAATTTACGACTAATACGTTACTACTGTTTGGCAGCGGATTTTTTCTTTATTTTTTTCTTCTTTTTTTCAATGAATAACTTTAATCTTTGAGTTAACTAGTTAAATATTTGTAACGTGATGAAGGTCCCCAGTATTTACTAGTAAATAGAAGATATAGTATCGGATTGTTGTATTACGAATCCGGTTCCAGTTTCCTTGTAATCAAACACGACCTTAAAGATATACCTGCCTATACCTATTTCAGAATGGTCCAGTCTAGTCGATAATTGTGCGCGGAAAATATCATCCATTTTAAAGCATAGAGCATTTTTAAAAAGTGTTTTTTCTTTCAACATGTATTGGAAATCATCAAATCAAAAGTGGTTCCAGAAGTGTATAATATTTTTACAGCAGAAGAGAATTTCCATTATCTAAAGGAAGTGAATCAGACTTTACTCCTACAGTCTCTGTATGTAAATTACATGTATGGCATGCATACTGGAATTACATTCCATTGAAATAAATGTATTTCTCATTAACTTTTCTTGATTTTTTAGTAATTAATAATTAATCTAAACTAGAGGTACTGCTGAACGCAGGAGGGCCCCGCAATAGGCAGTCATGTCCTTTGTACCAAATTATCAACATTTGCTTATGGAAATATTTTAAAATTAACATCCTGTTTGGGATTTTTTTGGGAAATATTCCTTTTTATTTAATTCTGCAATTGTATTGTGGGCGAGATATTATAACCACAGTGAAATGAATTGGTTGCTTCATAATCATATTTACGTGTACAATTAAAATATAATACCTGCAAATAAGTTTTTCTTTTCTAGCAAACGAAGTCTAAGTGTGGTTGATATATCAAGAGACGAATTTTATCCTGGTTCTGTACATATTTAACTGAATTATCTTTATCTTGCTACATAAATCTTTGAATTCTTAATTGTTGATTACTGTACAGAAAAGTTCACTTCCTAACCTGAAAATAGCTTTCACGATATAACTCCTCATCATGAAGCTTTACACCAAATATCAAATCATTCCCAGTTGTAGAGGCCAAGAAAACTTTGACGAAAATTTTCATCCATAGAGTGATACAATAGTGACTTAGCCATAGAGTGGTATAATAAAAAGTTAAAGTATCGACAAACAGGAAGTAGTGGCAAGGCAAACCTGAAAATAGCTTACACGATACAACTGATCATGAAGCTTTAGACTAAATTTTAAATTATTCTCAGTTGTAGAGCAAAGAATACTTTGACGAAAAATTTCATCAATAGAGTGGTATAATAAAAAGTTAAAGTATCGGCAAACAGGAAGTAGTGGCATGGCAAACCTGAAAATAGCTTACACAATACAACTCATCATCATGAAGTTTTACATCAAATATCAAATTATTCCCAGTTGTAGAAGCAAAGAAAACTTTGACGAAAATTTTCATCCATAGCGTGGTATAATAAAAAGTTAAAGTATCGGCAAACAGGAAGTAGTGGCAAGGCAAACCTGAAAATAGCTTACACGTTACAACTTATCATCATGAAGCTTTACACTAAATATCATATCATTATCAGTTGTAGAAGCAAAGAAAACTTTGACGAAAATTTTCATCCATAGAGTGGTATTATAAAAAGTTAAAGTATCGGCAAACAGGAAGTAGCGGTACGGAAAACCTGAAAATTGCTTACATGATACAACGCATCATCATAAAGCTTCAGACCAAAAATGAAATCATTCACACCTGTAAAAGCCCAGAAAACTTTGACCAAAAAATGTTGACGGATAGTGAAAACTATAGGGCACCCGCATCTCGATGCGGGGCAGTAATAATACATGTAATAGCTAAAAAATTGTCCAAAATCAGGAGGGAATCCAGAGGGGGCATCTAATTGTACATGGCAATGAAATACTTTTACACAATGTAGCATTTTAATGGAAAAACTATCGAAGAAACAGCTGCGCCAAAAGCTCATGACATGACCGTCCGCAATTTAGAGCAAACTGATTCATAGAACTAAAAACTCAATCTGAGTGATTTAACTTTATTAAAGAGGCAATTAGGGAATTGTGGTATGTGAAGATCAATTCATCTTGTCATGTTTAATAAAAACATATTTGGTTTAGGGGCGAGGATCTCAACCATTTTCAAGATAGTATGAAAAAGAAAGGAAATGGGGTAAATGTCAAGGAGACAACATCCCATATCCATTCTTAATAGGTGAGGGCAGGGCAGGGCACCACCCCAGAGGACTTCTCATTTTTATCGATAAATTCATCTTATCTGATTCATCTATATATATATAGTTTAGGGGTAGTGATCCCATTAAACAAAGTATTAATTATAAATGTTTTCAGTAATAAAGACTAACTTACTCATTTTCGGAAAATTCCAAGTTCCATAACTCTGGACATAGAAAGGAAAAAAAACAATAAATGAAAATAAAATTTATAGACAATTCGGACCTTTAGTGAATCCATAATGAATATAAAATACTATCAACTTTTATTGATAAATACGGTTGATGAACAGACCCTGGGCGAACAGGAAAGAGGGCGAAAGGGTAGATAGGCAAACTTGATTGTGGGCGAACACACCCGGATTCATTTTCACCCGAGACGGGAAATTTTATTGGCCACATAATGTGGTAGGACATCCACCAAAGCGAATGATCAAATTAAATTATACAATGGACAGTTTGAGACTTAGAAAGGAAAAAAAAATAAAAGAAAATATGATAAAAATTATAATACAATTCCATCCTTTTCATGATCCTTCAACCATAGTGAACATAAAATACCATACATTTTTATTGATAAATATGGTGAGAGAATAGACCCTGGACAACCGGGAAAATGGGCGAATTCGTAGGTGGGCGAACATGATAGTGGACGGACAGACTCGGATTCAATTTCACCCGAGACGGGAAATTTTATTGGCATGCTTTAAGAACCAATTTTCATTTTCCCCCAAATATACTATGTTAGGAAAATTTGCTGAGCACCGGTTTTCCTATTGACAGAGTGAGGGCTCGACTACTTTTTCCAACCAAGGTGCTAGAGTGGTCAGGCTCCTTGAAAATCAAATGGTTCTTGAATCATGTGCAACACTTGAGAGCATTGAATCCAGTATTGGTATGATGGAAATAATTACCATACAATTATTAGAATAACACAAACAAAAATATATTTAGACAAATCATGCAAATAGCGAATATACTTGGATCGCGCTTTCGTATTATTAAAGCCACAGGGGCCGGTAACATACGATATTGATATACAGGGTCCTATTTAAGAAGGAGGAGGGGAACAACGGAAGTCCAAAATACATATTTTTTTATACATATATATGGGACCCGGTCTATATAGAGGGGGTGAGACCATGCATTTAACTTCAGGTCGGGATGGTCCCTTCATAAGACCAGGACTTTGGGATAAAACTGCCATCGGGACACTAGAAAGGGGCGTTTTTAGGCTCGAGAAATCGGGATTTTATGGTAAAATTTAACAGGATTGGCACAAATTGGTTTCTTATTAATAAATACAATCTTTCAGGATCGGGACTTTTCGCAAAAAAAAAAACAAATGTCTTGGATTTCTGGATTTGCTTATTTTAATGACGGGAAATCGGGACGTTACCCCTTTCACCCTCCCTCTATATACTGGGTCCCATATCAGAACCGGTAACATATGATATTGATATACTGGGTCCCACTTTAGAGGGAGAAGGGGAACAACGGAAGTCTAAAATACATATTTTTTTATACATATATATGGGACCCGGTCTATATAGAGGGACTGAGACCATTTTTTGTGACGCAGGAATTGGTCATGCATTTAACTTCAGGTCGGGATGGCCCCTTTATAAGACCAGGACTTTTGGATGAAACTGTCATCGGGACACGAGAAAGGGGTGCTTTTAGACCCGTGAAATCGTGATTTTATGGCAGATTTGGCAAAAATTGGATTCTTAAATACAATCTTTCGGGATCGGGACTTTTCGGAAGAAAATGTCTGCGATTTCTGGATTTGCTCATTTTAATAACGGGAAATCGGGTCGAGACCCCGTTTCACCCTCCCTCTAATACTGGGTCCCATATCAGAAGGAGAAGGGGAACAACGGCAGTCAAAAATACATATTTTCCTTATACATATATATGGGACCTGGTCTATAAAATTCGTATGTTTAATACCGGCCCCTGTGATTCAAGCTAGGCATGAGAATCCATTTCTTCAGTTCTCGAAACCGTTCAAGCGCAGGGATAGTAAAGTGCCACAGGCAGTTCGTAGTATTTGTGTAAGCATGCACTCACATGCACTATGCATTCTATACCTTATTTAAAAACCTTATTTTCTAAGGTTCTGAGGAACGGACCATTGGATTTTCGGGGGGGGGGGGGCTGGTATTTTTTAGAAAAAAAACTTTTCTGGCCCTTTCAACAGATTTGCATACTTGAAGCTCTTACGTATCCGATCATTAAGGGATCAATAGGGCTGATTTTTTATTTTCCGTAGTGTGTGCAGCTGATTAATGTGTCAAGCTATTCACTGCGTCCAACTTAGATTACACTTGTTTAAATTTCAGTGGTCGTCATGCTGCGATTGTATCATACTGCGCTCCGCATTACCCTTTATTTATGTATAGGATACGCTAACACACATTGCAGAAGTATTGTAAATAAACCAATGCTAAAGTTATAACACTCAAATAAATAAAACTCATTTCTTAGTTTTTCAAAGACATAAATTATCTGACCTGAGATATATAAAAGCTGAAATTCAATATTCAATAAAGATTGCAGAAAATTACATCATTAATCAATACAATCAGGAACTGCATTGGCGAAACAAAGTTGAAGATTAGGTCAGAACTTCACAACGTTAGTGAAAATATGCATAACAGGATAGAAGTTTAATTCTAAATAAGAAAGGTATGTTCTTTGCCATGTACACTAAAAAATTAAATGCTTTTTCCTTGCTAATTGTTAATTATTTAGAAAATTCATTTGCAAATTTTTATTACTTTAACCAGGTATAGGGAAAAATACTTGTATTACTAACAATTACGTCATAATTTACTAGAATATATCTATATTCAGAAGCAAATAAATTGTGCACCTACTAATATGTCAACATCTACAACAGCTAAAATAATATGAATAATCAGTTTAACGTCCATTTAGTAGCCATTGAAACCATTTCAATCATAAAGTTACCTTTTCAAGCTGAAGCGAATAGTAAATGTGAGTTAGTTCCCTTTGATTTTTATGACGTCATTAAGAGTCCATTAATGTTATGATAACTGTAGACGTGCTTTTGTCTTTAAAGTTTCTGTATGCTAAGGATCTGTTTGTGTGTCTCCCTAGCCGAAAACATGATGGAGTACCCTACATGTTCCCCTTTAAGTGTCCTTTGTTATTTGTATACTTATAAGTAAGTCGGACTAGTTTTCCCGATAATATTAAAATGATCTGCAGATTGGGCCACGTGATCTCCACTGAAATTTATTTGGTACTTCATACAACTTTCGTGACAACTTTTGGGCATTTGACTGTTGGAATTATATCTTGTTTATTTTTGAATTGATACTGTTTGGCCGTTTATGAATATAGAAATTACATGAAATACATTAATCTGCAAGAACTTTAAACTTTAAAACTTAGTGCCATGAATAATGGAGAATGAAATTTATACCGTTTATAAATTTGTATCGTCGTTTTGAGTTTATGGTCGTCCAAATGTTTAGATTTTATCTGCACTGAAGAGACATAAGTCGCCGAAATGCGCATATGCAGAATTCAAATTCACAGTTGCTTCTTTATTTAGTTATTTGTTACTACTGGGTCGATGCCACTGCTGGTGGTATTCACCAGCCCAGTAGTTAGTACTTCGGTGCTGACCCGAAAACCGATTCTGTATGGAACCTTACAATACCTGAATATTTGTAAATTTTGTTGAAAGCTTAGGAGTATTTCCCTCGCGCAAAGCTCCTTAGCTGATTTTTGCTTTACATTTAGATCATATTGGATTTTTGTTCTCTATCAGTTCTTAAACATCTTTGATTTTATGGTCTTCCAAATGTTTAGATTTTATCTTTTATCTGCACTGACGAGACATAAGTTGTCATGCGCATATGCAGAATTCAAATTCACAGTAACTTCGGTATTTAGTTATTTGATATTCTAAGTTGTGTTATCATTTGGATCTGTGTAATTTTGTATATATGCTGACACCCGTGTGCGTCGTTTGAGTAATGCTTTTCACATGGAGCGTTAATTGTAGAGATATAACGAGTGAATCCCGGGAACTGATACTTTCAGAAAATGTTCAGTAGAATAATGAAAAGATGAAATCAGTGATTTTTTGGATATGTTCTAAAATATGAACGTCCCATCACTTTTATCGAACACAAAGCAAACTTGGATAATCTTATCTTTCCC
The DNA here is from genome assembly GCA_002080025.1 of Modiolus philippinarum. Classification (NCBI taxonomy): domain Eukaryota; kingdom Metazoa; phylum Mollusca; class Bivalvia; order Mytilida; family Modiolidae; genus Modiolus; species Modiolus philippinarum. The sequence goes on along the minus strand of MJUU01069524.1, from coordinate 6,389 downwards.
ACAGTTTATTAAAGGATCTGTGGATAACTAATTTTATTACATAATGACTTTATTCAAATAATTTCATTGGTTTAAAACATGTCACCTGATATTCCATCAATTTTGATATTGTTTGATTAAAAACAATATTGACCGATGACGTCACTGATCCTAAAGTCAACCGACTTTCAGCCAATCAGAAATGCCGTATTATAAGTATGTTCGGTGAACCAAATTTTTCAAAGATAAACAAAATGGCGTTGGGACATTAGCAGACGTCTGTTTTTTCTGCTGACATAAGAAGCATTTTGAAAGCAGACTACTATTACAAAATACCCAGAAGGTGATCGGAAGTAAGAAACGCGATTTACATCGGGTATTGCGTTTTAGTAGTTCTGCATTTTTCATCTTATTTATAATTTGTCATGGCATGCATGGAAAGTCGGACCGAGTGGTGCAAGGTGGGTGTACTTATTGCTTTTATATTATTTCATTTCATCATGTTCCTTTTTCACTAGAAAAACTGAAAAAAGGATTTACTTATTCATGTGATTATACGCTGCTTAAATGTGTCCAAAAAAAATTATGGACGCGTAGCAACAAATTTAATGAAGTATGATTCGGGGAATTGCAGAATCGAGTGAAGATGCCTGCATTTTGGTATGCAGAAATAAGAATACTAGACAGAAATAATTACAAATTTACAACTTAAATTACAATTTCACAATTATACGTGACTCTGAAAAAATAAAATGATAGGTAGGCGTAAGACGAGTTTGACACTTGTCCAGGTCCAGGCCACTTTCTTGCTTTATTATATATTTGTTTTTTTTAATTTCATTTTTTTTTATTCAGTTCATCTTGATTGACATCTACCGAAATCTTAAGTTATTAAAAAAAACTTTGAAAAGCCTGCCAATTTCCATGTAAGCTGATTATAATGTAATAAAACAATTACGGTCTTTTGTATCGGTCGATATGAGTTTTATATTCCGGTATATACATGAAATCATTATGCTAAACTCCTCACAGGAAGGGATCTTGATGGAAGCTGTATACTGAGGGTACATAACTTAATTTGTCAGTTGGTAATGGGTCTGGAGCTGGCATGTCAGTTAACTGCTAGTAGTCTCTTGTGATTTCNAAAAAACTTTGAAAAGCCTGCCAATTTCCATGTAAGCTGATTATAATGTAATAAAACAATTACGGTCTTTTGTATCGGTCGATATGAGTTTTAATAGACCTAAAAATTTCAATATTAACCTCCGCCTCCGGCGTCGGTCAATATTGAATTTTAGGTCTATTAAAATTCATAGCGACCTCTACAAAAGACCATAATTGTATAATATGTAAAATAAATATGACAATTTATTCAAATCAATTTCATATGCCATGTTGACTTATTAATATAAATCTGTACCCACCCTACCGCATATAAACAAAAATAAACTTCGTGTTTTTTGTGCCCGCTCTGGTTCCGTGTATCGGAATACCCGGCGTGAACATTTGCCCTTTCAAATGGCAGTTAGATGATTTTGGTTCTGGAGGTCGTATACAACGAATTTCAACAANTCACATTGGCTATAGGGGGGAGGTTTGGGCCCAATAAAACTAGTTTAACCCCGCCGCAGCAGGTTTGCGCCTGTCCTAAGTCAGGAAATTTATTAAGCCTTTGTGTGTCTTGTCTGTTTTCTACAAAAGACCATAATTGTATAATATTCACCGTTACCGAGGGTCGTAATTGTATACTGTTCCCTCATCAGGTAGAGTGTTAAAACAAACATGTGACATTATACAATTATTGCCTTCATATAAGGTGAACATCAAAAGTTGTCAACCCGAGTGAAGTTGTTTTCCCGAGGGATTTAGCCCGAGAGAAAACAACTTCACAAGGGTTTACCACTTTGATGTTCACAACATATTAAGGCAATAATAGTTTTATTATACCGAAATATTCAAAAGTTTTGGCATGTTAACATCTTGCGTAAATTAATCAGATCTATTAGAAGATAACTTTCTTTCTGATATTATTTAGGCTATCAAAATGTAGCTAATAACATACTTGACCAAATGTGTGAGGGGAAATACAGTTGCCTTCTAAATATACAACAAATCGAGGTCACACTTATAAGCGCGACTATGCACGTGACATGTGGAGCAAAAACTGTTCATATTTCATTAATTACTTAAATAAAAATTTAATAAACCCAACTGCATGATTATTTCATACATAGTTCCATACAGTTTGCAAAAATACCTAGTATACAACAAAAGACGTCACTCGTATGAGCACGACCATGCACGTGATATATGGGAGCAAAAACTGTGTATATTTCATTAATTGCTTAGATAAAAATTAAATACAACTAACTGCATGATTATTTCATACATAGTTCCATACACTTTGCAAAAATACCTATAAATTATTATTTTTTTGCTTATAATCAACGTGTAAGGCACCACTTCTGGTTGAGAGGGGAACATCATATGATGTTCCATGGGTGGAACAACACGTATTGTTCCACTCTGATCGTTAATTTTGAAACACATCAAAATTATTCATTATTCATGTACTATGTAAGGTATAAAAATCATTGTTATTTTTTTTACTGTTACTGTTCTAGTTATTGTGTTTTTTTAAACAGTTGGACAACTCAGCAGTCAGTAAAAAAAGGAGAAAAAACATAATGCAGTTGGATAAAGATGTTAGGGCAGATTAAAACAAGAGGGAGGAAAAAAAATATCACACGACACAAACGGCAATATGTTTATAGTAAAATATAGTCACAACTACACAAAAATAAATTTAAAAAAAAATCACCGAACAATATAACAAGTAATTGCAAATTTAGCACGTTACAATATGTAATAAAACATACATACAAAATATACATTCTAATTGAATTAATAATACATAATCGAAATTCAATGTTTTTATATATGAAAAAAGTATACTTGGTACAAAATAAAGCTACCATTATTATTTAGATGTAGAATCATGAACTTTGTGTACGGCCTGAAATAAAGTCGAAGTTAATCTTTGAACAACAAAAGTCCCATAAACGATGATGAATCTTTCCAGTCATATAGGATGTTTGTTGCTGTTCCGTCACTGGTCTGTATCCACACGTGATGTCCTTGTGTCACGTGACAGACAAGAGACATCGATGCAGGTGTGTACTGACTGCCAGCGGCACTGCCTCCCAATGAACCCTTTATACTGCCGTTCACACGAAGTTCTGTGAATAAGTAATTACTGTTGTAAGTAAGTGTACTCCATGAAAACATGTAGACTCCAGAGACAGGTGCCACAAACACACCATCAGTAGGATTGTAATGTCCGCCCACATTGGTAATCACACTGTCAAACTGAATTGCTGAATGAGTGTTCAAGGTTTTGCCTGCTGTTAATCTGGCATAAAAGACAGCTTTCTTAAGATGATGGGTTTCTGAAAAAATGGATATTTTACATAAATCATAATCTCATATGCTTTAATTATATTCATGGTAATTTAAATCCTTTTTGGATTAGTGTCTATCCAAAAGATAGAATTCTATCCTATGTTACGACCCCGGGTGACCAACCTCACGCAATCAAACATTAGTGATCATACCCATGCTAAAAGAATCCTTTTCAGGAAACCTCGTACACATCTTTCTGATCTCATAAAAAACTGACACTCAATAGTCTATTTTCATTGAACATTAATTTGATTGCCCGAACTTTTCAGCACTTAAATGGTGCCCGAATTCGTTAATTAATCACCGAATGAATTTCCCATTCATAAAATTTTGTGTGTAGATGTATGAATATGGATGACCGATGCCTTTATTTACATTTGTATGAATGGCGTAAACGTACTTCCCTGAACCGTCAATGAAACGATGTGGCTGTTTTGAGAACAACGCATTGGAAATAAAAAATCAAATTCAGTAGCCGTCGAGAACAACAGTCCATTATTTACAATCTACGGAAGACGTAATGTTTGTTTACATTTCTA
>MJUU01069516.1:21112-41095 GCA_002080025.1 Modiolus philippinarum | reverse complement strand
CGTCGTAAACTTTTCATTCAAACATCTTCCTCTCTGAAACCGTTGGGCCAATTTGAACCAAACTTGGTCACAATAGTCATTGGGTGGTTCCCTTTAAAAATGTGTCAATCTCCTCTGAAACTACCTGGCCAATTAGAACCAAACTTGGTCATAATGATCCTTGGGTGACCCCTTTTTAAAAACGTGTCCGGCAAGTCCGTATCATATCCAAGATGGCCGCTAGCGGGGAACATGATTTTAACGTTGGTCCCTATTGGAAAGCATTCAAAGATCTTCTTCTCTGAAACCACTGGTCCGATTGGAATCAAAGTTGGTCACAAAAGTCCTTGGGTGGTCCCCTTTAAAAATGAGTCCGGCAAGTCATTAATGATGGCCGCCGGGGAGGGGGGGTTAACATTGGATCCTATTGGAACGCATTCAAAGATCTTCTTCTCTGAAACCGCTACCGGGCCGATTGATACCAAAAATGTTCACAATAGTCTTTGGGTACTACCCTTTCTTTAAAAATGTGTCCCGCAAATCCACATGTCATCCAAGATGGCCGCCAGCGGGGAACTTTGTTACAAATTGGACAATGCATGCAAAAATTTTCTCTGAAAATACGGAGACAATTGGAACCAAACTTGGTCACCATGGTGCTGAGGTGGCCCCTTTTAAAAATGTGCTCGGCAAGTCCGCATCATATCCAAGATGGCTGGTAGCGGGGAACGTGTTTTGATATTGGACCCTATGGGGAAACATATTTAAAGATCTTCTCCTCTGAAAGTACATGGTCAATTGGAATCATACTTAGTCACAATGGTCCTTACTTGGTCCCCTTCTAAAAATGTGTCCGGCATGTACTCATAGCATCCAAGATGGTAGCCAGCGGGGAACATAGTCTAACATAGGACCCTATGGGGAAATGTATTTAAAGATCTCCTTTGAAACTACTTGGCCAGTTGGAACGAAATTTGTCACAAAAGATGACCGCACAGTTTAACTTTGGACCCCATGGCAAGGTTATTCAAAGATTTTCTCCCCTGAAAATACTAGGCCAGTTGGAAACAAAGTGAGGCACAATGGTCCTTATATGGTTTTCTTCAAGAAATATGACATTCAGTCTGCTCCCCATCAAAAATAGCTGCCAATGGCGAACATAGTTTAACTTTTGATCATATAACATCAATATGTCTATAAAAAACTTGAAAAAAGACCCTTAGCAGTCGATAATCAAACTTGAAAATAAGACCCTAAACATTGGGATTATTTTGACTTAATGTGTCAGCCATGGCCCAGGTGAGAGATACAGGCTCTTGAGAGCCTCTTTCTCAGGCTTTATAATTTATTCCTTTGTGATATATTTTATCAAAGGGTCCAGGAACTGATTAACTGATTAAGATTATAAGATTGCATATTTTCCTTCCATGTGAAAGTAACTAATAGTTACTATATCCATGAAACACTCAGGTCAAAGAGAGCCTTTTCCCGCCATGAAAAAACATGGCCCATAACCTATATATAAATTTGCTCTTTCCATTTGAATTTTCCAGTTAAAATTGTAGATTTTCGTAATTTCACCTTACTACATCCTTAAGGGTATTTTATTGGCATTTTGTTACTGATGACTTTAAATTACTAACCTCATCATTTATCAAAACATTAAACCACTTGTTATAGTAGGCTTTGGCGACTAAACAATTTGATGTCTGTGTAAATTGTTTGTTCTGGTTGTACGTATAAGGTTCTACGTAAACTGGAACTTTTTCTTCTTTAGGACACACACAATCGTATGCATAACATGCATTTACATATAAAATCATTAAAAGGGAAGCAATCTGAAAATACAATTTGACACAAATATAAAGGCTCAGACGAAGATCTATAGAATTTAACAATATAAGGTAAAGCTGGATGTACGTTTCTTTCAATTTTAAAACTTCCGGGTATAAAAATATATGACGTTTCAAGAAAATATTTGAACGTCATTATATCAAAACGTCATGTTTCGGCGTGAAACGTTTTCGAATTTTATATTAAACGTTAATTCTCGGAGGTCACATGACGAAACTTACGGACCCTTTATATTACAGTAAAATCGACATTTATCTCTGCTCCTTTTTCAAGCATTAGTTTAATGCTTACCACTAATCTCGGACCTAATTTTAAACTGCATATTTCTTTGTTACGTATACAGAAAAATAACAGACAATACAATCATCAAAAATCTAAATTCTTGTTTTCTACTGTCCATTAAAAGACGTTAAACATCAACGATATTAAATTTTCAAAAACAAATATACAAAAATATGGTAGACATTATTCCAATTTTATGAATAAATTGAACATAAAGTAAACGAATTAGAATTTGGATACGTTTTAGATAAATGATAAATTAGTCCCAAAAAGTTATTTCAAAGCTATTCGTCCATGGGCTAGGATCCCCCCCAACACACTTATGAACCCAATCCAATTTCAGTCCTTGTATATCCTCTCTTCAAAATAACCTGCACGCAATGTTGGAACAGGCACCCTTTATAGACCCACCCAGCGAAATTTGGGGAATTTTCGTCTTTGATAAAAGTTTCTCTTTCAGTTGCTTCAAATTGTTGATTGATACCTCTCAATTATGAAAAAAATGTACAGAATGATAGCCTATGGTGTAAGCTTTACAAATATTCCACATAAGTTCTATTTCTATACCCAATACGTTATAAAAATTGGAAAACCTTATCCCTACCCCTTCGCAATGTTGACGTAAATTTTATGTTTTTCTGGAAATTGTGTAAGTTCAGTGGTCCTTAGAATCCAGTATGTTTTTCATTTCATAATGCTTGCAGTTGTTATTAGTCTTTAAATGTCATTTCTTAAAAAATAAGTGTGTTAGCATAATGTTTATATGTTTTGAATGACCAAAGTATCACTTTTAAATAGACAATTAAAACAGATCTTTGAATATTTTCGTTTTCGATACAGTTTTGTCCCCTTTTTGTCTCATCTTATCTATGAGTGGTTCGAATTCATGAAAAGTTGAAATAATTTGGAAGTAAATAATGTCTTCTTTACAAATAATGGCAATTTTGAAGTATTATAACCTATATCCATAAACCTTACCCCTACCCCAACAAATTTACTCTAAAATTGTCAATGTTTTGTCTATGTTCGCATAAAAATAACCAGAACACGCAAATTGTGTGTTATATATGACAATGTTGCATGAATTACTTTATGATTTGGAATTTTAACAGCCATTTGTTAATTTAAACTCAATATTTTGCCGAAAATTAATGAAAAATTGGAATTTTCAACATTTCAGATTTGTCCAAAGTCCACTGTTAAATCGTTATATATATCAAATCTTGAGGATATATCTGCAGATTTGCCATCTAATTGATCTAAGAAATACGTTAGTTGTCTTAAAACATTGTTTAAAAATACAAAGAGTGTTAAATGTGACCCTGAATACCGGAAATCTTACCCCTACCCCAACAAATTTTCGCTAAAATTGTCAATTTTTTGTCTATGTTCGCTTAAAATTAATTCAAACAAGAAAAATGTGCGTTGAATATGACAATGTTGCATATTTCATCATGATTTGGTATTTCAACAGCCATTTGTTGACTTAAGCTCAACATTGTGTCCGAAACTGAGGAAAAATGGAATTCTAAACATTGCAGATTTGGTCAAATTTCACTGTTAACACGTAATATAAGGCAAATCTGGAGGATATATCTCCAGATATGCCAATAAATTGTTCTAGGAGCTACATTAGTTGTCTTAAAACAATGTTGGGAAAATCATGGGGTGCTAACTGTGACTCTGAATACAGAAAATCTTACCCCTAACCTAACAAAATATTCCCTAAAAATATGTCTTTGTTCGCATAAAAATAACCAGAACACGCAAACTGTGTGTTATATATGACGATGTTGCATGAAACACATCATGATTTTGTATTTCAACAGCCATTTGATGAAAAATGGGAATTTTCTGTATTTCAGGTTTGTCCAAAGCTCACTGTAAAATCGTAATAGATGTCAAATCTGGAGGATATATCTTCAGATATGCCATTTAATTGCTCTGTGCGATATATAAGTTGACTTAAAACATTATTTAGAAAAACAAGGAGTGTTTAATGTGGCTCTAAAATCTTACCCCTACCCCCAACAAATTCACCCTAAAATAGTCATTTTTTTTCTATATTTGCATAAAAATAACCAAACACATGCATAGTCTGCATTGCATATAGAAATGTTGCATTAATTTTATCATGATATTTCATTTCAAGCCCCACTTGTCAGATTAAACTCAATATTTTGTACAAAATTGATAAAAACTGAGAATTTTCAGCATTTCAGATTTGTCCAAATTCAATTTTATATAGTTATATGTGGCAAATCTGGAGGATTTAGCTGCAGGTATGCCAATCCATTGTTCTAACCGATACATAAGTTATCTTAAAACAATGTTTACAAAAACCAGGAGTGTTCAATGTGACTCTAAATACCTTAAATTTTACCCCTACCCAAAGAAAATGATGCTTAAAATCCCCAAAACATGCCTGTCTGTACATAAACATGAACAAAACATACTAGAATATAATACCTTGTTTTCAAAAAATGCATTTAGTATATCGCAATATGCAATTTTAATGCCAAAATATGGTTAATATTGGATATTTAAGACGATTTTCGTGAAAAATGGGAATTTTCAGCATTTCGGAATTTTACAAAATTCAAAGTTGAATTGTTGTATAACTGTTCACAAGCATACTTTTTAATAGCTTAGATATAATGAAGCGATATTTTATCAACATTTTTACGTTATATACCAAATTCGTGAAGTTTTTACATCTCTTAGCCAACAGCAATAATACTGAAAAACGAAACGTCCCATTTTCATACAATTTCGAGCAGAAAGGTAAAAAAGACCCCTTAAAAAGTTTGAATCTACTTAAATGGGCTTCTGCATGTCATATATAGTGAAATACACACAATAATTCGCATTAGACATTATCTTTTTATAATTTAGAGCCTCAATATTTAAAAATTTCCCTTAATATTAAGGGGAGTGGTGCTAATTTTGGCATTTCTGATCCCATAATGAGTCTGAATCTAAAGTTCTTTCACACAATTTGTTGCTTTTATACCATTAATTATTATTGCATTTGGAATTATTAGATATATATTCAAATTGGTATGATCTAGAAGTAAGAAAGTCGAAATTGTGAAAATATTTAAAATTAAGAAAATTTCCATTTTTCAAATTTTATACCAAAATTCAAAATTTTAAGGACTTTAATGGTGCTATACTTCAAAATTGTATCACAACTGATAAATATAAATTAGGCATACAAACTAGATCAAATGATGAGATTTATCTATCTGAAAGGAATTGACAGCTTAAAAATCGTCATTTTCGCAATTTTTTGCAGGGGAGGGGTACATTTATTGCATCCCCAGATAAAAAAAGGCGTAAAGTGGCCAAACGTATGTTCATTGTAAAGTATATTAAATAAGCTTTAATTTGGTACCAAATTTCAGTACATCTAACTGATTTAAATAACAATTATGGAGCTTAAAAGATAAAATTAAGGTTAAAACTAAAATACAAGAATTTTGTGTGGTGAACTATAAAAGTGGCCCTATACTGTCTTTGCGTGCAGGTTATATTCGTGCTAACATGTTTTATTTTGAAGAGGGGATATAAAAAGACTGAAAAAAATCGGTCTGGCTCATAAGTGGGGAGGGGGGGGGGTGTGTGCACGGACAGTGATTTCAGCCCATGTCCTGTATAACATTACTTTCGGGAGGCAGTAACCTAAACATGCGCAGTGCTTTGATTTTTAAAATATATTATCCCGGTCGTTTTGTTGCTGAATTTTTAAATAATAAACAAAAACAAAACAAAAAACAAAAGATACAGTCAATAACAATCCTTGTTAAGTTCTATGAGGAAACAATAAACATACGACAAAAGCTGGAATTGAGTGTGAGAACTTCTTCCCCCCCCCCAATAAAAAAAAGTCGACACCACGATCTGCGTTTAATTGTCTCGACTTCCTTTCGAATAAGTGCAAATGTTTCTCAATTAAATTGATAAACGTCTTACCATGTTCATGACTTAATTATTTTTATGTTTATCTCACAAGCAGAACGTTTTACGCAAGAGTCCTTGCACCTGCGCAATTCAAACCTATTATCATGCTTTGATGTCCATGTGTAAGCCTGCGTTCTTTCCGGTGTGCAGATTTTCGAAGTTAAGGATCAACCTATTGTATTGTAACTTTGGTGTTTATTCCGCAATCCATTGTGATTAGTCAGTTAGATATCTTTGATATTCTACTCTAGTGAATTTTCTCAAACAGGAAGGAATGAATGAATGAATCAACTATTATACATACAACTTGTCGTCAATATTTCATTCGGTCCCTTAAAATTATAAATAATCAAAATACTTCAATTACGACTTCTGTCATTATAGAATGTAAATAAACGTTATGATAAGCTTTATTTTGATTAAGTACGGCGTCACTTCAAACTGACACTTTATTTATCAGATGACAGTAAACCCCCTCAAACACATGCAATGGCGGAAAAATATAATCGCAGGGCACGATCCAAAAGAAAACTGCATTCGAAAAGTAACAAATGAAATACAAAAGATATACGTAAATAACAATAGGAACTCGGCATATTCGGACTCGATACCGGCTTTCCTTTCTCAATCCCGTTTCTGTGTAGTATAAACATTCAAATAAAACCTACCAACTCTAAGGCCAGTAAAAAAGTACTAAGTTTTAGAAAGGACTTTATTCATTAAATTAAAAACCATTATGCAGTACAGGCTAAACCAACCTACATTATAAATATGTTGTTGTTTATGCAAAAAAGTTTAACAATATTGTTTTCATTTGCAAACGTCATAATATTTTTTTTAATAAAACAAATTAGAATTAACAGTGCTACAAACAATCAGCCTTAAACCTTAACATTACTGTAAACCGGGAAATGTTCGCTATTTTCGCGTTTGGAATGGTTGCTCGAATATACTTGTCTCTTACTGCAGTCAATGCTCAACAATTTGTCACCGCGAATTCAAAACTGCGCAAACTAAAATCCTGTCAATTTATCGCAATAATAAGACGGCGCGAAAATGTCCCGGTTTACAGTAATTGTGTTAGACTGAATTTTAGGAAATCATAAATCAGTGCTTCTTTTGAATTCATGCTATTTGGAGAAAAAATGATAATACAGGTAAACATGAGAACCTGTTTCGTTTCTTGAGACCCCTTCACTTGAAATTAAGGATACTACGGATACTTCCACATAGGCGTCGTTCCTTGACCTCCACTTGAAATTGGCAACAGAGGTACACTATAAACTAGGTTGTATGACAAACGCGATAATTTTACTCTCTGAAAGTCAACTTCCCTTTTCTTTGTAGCAACATTCAAAAAGCACATAACCACAAAAATTCTACAGTGATGACTTTAATTTATGGGTAACAAAATTGTCCTTGTTATTTATATTAGACTCTCTGTGAAGTTACTGCATCGACAGTAGGCCCTTGATTAGCAATTAGTTTGGAGATGTAAAATTAACATCCCGGCGCTGTTCGAATTTTTCTACAGAGACAAAGTTACCGATGCTGTTGGAATTTTGCTACAGAGAAAAAGATAGTTAACAATTGGAAAAAGGAAGTCATCACGTTTGTAATAATAGGTTAGAATTAAATTGCTGTTGTGTATCGTGACAAGTACAAGTTAATTACTTTACTGTTGTAATCTCACACAAGGACATTTTATACAAGAGTCTTCGCAACTGCGCAAATCAATCGTTCTGTCATGATTTGACTTATCAAATATTAAATCTTATCGGACATTCTTTACAATTAGTCAACAATGTACCTATTGTATTCGGTTCTTTCATTTCAAAATAAAAAGTAAGAATTTGGCGCACATATAGATGCATCAATACAAATCGCTTTTGTTGAAAAAATTTTATATACGGTCCGCCAAAAGTTCAACATCGCCAATTCCTAAAGTTTCCCTAAAAAACATGTGGAAAGCTATATGTATAAAATTGTGCATGATAATAAGCCTGAACATTAAGCACGTAATGGTACTTTCCAGCTTTTAGATAGATACTCGAAATCCAAATATCGACAACCAAAGGTAAAACCGTTCCTTCAATATTTAGAACACTAGTTTCAAAAATAGCTGTAAACAATATTGGACTTTGTCATTTAAAATTTGCCACAAGATCATATGTATGGAGTAAATGTGTTACAGCATTCAAAAATTGCTAACTTGAGGCTTTCATGGATTCTTCAAATGGATTAAGAGGGCGTATAAATTCAATCCAAATAAGACCATTTGTTTTCCCAAAATTCGGGAAAATGTTTCCAGAAGTGTGCAGTTCCCCTAAAGATGTTTAAAAATCGACTAATTTGACAATTTTGTCACAAAAATTTACAGACTGTAATAGATAGAAATCATTTTTATGTAAATAAAATCTTCAAGAAAATGACAAAATTTTACTAATTTCAAACAGAAAAAATGGTCAGAAGAATGAAACTATGCATACCAGAAATGATAATTTTGACATCAGTTCATTCTACGAACCAATTAAAGTCCTACCTGTTTGAACACAGACAAGTATTTTGGGGTTTACCTGAAATTACAACAAAAACTTAGATTTCAATAATTTAGTCTTTTAAAAAAATCATAAAGATTTCATTAACATTGACAGAACCTTGATTGTTTGCCAAAACAGTATTGAAATTGTTGCGTTTCGAAATTTCGTCATCTGTTAAAATGTCATCAAATTAGATTATCTCCCTGTATTTAAACTCAATCACTATTGTAATAAAACTTAAGATTGACTGGGCGGGGTTCGCCTTAAACTTTGAACTTGGGTAAATGCAGATAAAATAAAAAATATTTGGAAGTCCGTAAACCGGAATATGTGTAAAAAATATGGTTTACGGACTTCCAAATATTTTGATTTTATCTGCACTGAAGAGACATAAGTTGTCGAAATGCGCATATGCAGAATCAAAATTCAAAGTACTTCGGTATTTTGTTATTTATTACCACTGGGCCGATGCCTCTGCTGGTGGACTCGAGGGTATTCACCATCCCAGTAGCCAGTACTTTGATTCTGGTCCGAAAACCGACTTTATTTGGAAATTTGCAATATCTAAATTTTAGAAAATTTTGTTTAAAACTAAGGAGTATCTCCCTCTTGCATAGCTCTGTCCTTAGCTGATTTTGGCTTTTCTTTTTAAATCTTATTGGTTACTTGTTCTCTATCAGTTTTTACACAAATTTCGGTTTAAGGACTGACTTCCAAATATTTTGATTTTATCTGCATTGAATGGACACAAGTTGTCGAAATGCGCATATCGTCCCATTAGTGCAACAAGGTACCAAGTGACATTTTTGGCAAAATTGAGTTAAGTGCATTTCTTAGGAGCGACTATAGGTATCTAGTTTCCCTGTAAAAATAAAGCCTGTATCTTTATTCGTTTCTGAGATAAATAATTATGTTATTTGGTACCAACTGATTTCAATGTATTTCCTACGTGTAACAAGGAGCCAAATGACACTTGGTTCCTTTTTGCATAATTTACTTTTATATGAAATATTCACACAATACAGTGTCTAAATACATGAATAACAGAATATATCCATTCAGAATTAGTATAAAAATAATTTGGTGATGAATAAAGCAACAAAAATAAGATATATATCTTATTTTTGTTGTTTTTTGTTTTTTTGAAATGATTTATGCAGAAAGATACCAATTGACACTTGGAACCTTTTTGCACAACACAATCTTTATTTTTTGTGGAAATATATGCTTAAAAATGGGTACCAACTGACAAAAGTGATAATTCTGTCAAAATAACAGGAGCTATAGACCAAGCTAATTGTGTGAATAAAGATTGAAGTAAGTCCATTCAATGAACCAAAAATGGATCGTCTACCCCTTTTCTCTGATTTATTGTGAAGGTCGAAATTTTCAAATTGTGTTTTCTTAAAATTGCATTTTTGTCAGTTGGAACCTTGTTGCACTAATGGGAAGATATGCAGAATCAAAATTCACAGTACTTTATTATTTTGTTATTAAACTAGAAATAATAGAAAAAAGAAGGGAAACGGGAATGTGTCAAAGGGGATTAATAACAACTCAAAGCCACCATAAGAAGTGTAAGGTGCATGAGCGCAACATTAAAATCAGATTTTTTTATATCTGTTAAAAAAATTGATGGTTCTCTTGCATCAACTAGTTTTTATTTCTTTAATGTTATAGCAGATCAAGGTCTACTTTCAACGGATATAAACTGAAACCTTAAAACAGATAAATTATTATCATTTTTATCAATGTATAAAAGACAAATGAAATCGAAAACAGAGTGAATCGGCATCTACAAATATACAGATCATAATTCAGAAATGACAAACATTTCCGGATTTTTTTTAAACACATACTGTAAACCAACTTATTTTCGCGACTTTCGCGTGCGTGAAAATATCGTGAATAGTTCATATCCTTATATAAAAGCATAAACAGTAATAGAAAATCGCGAAAATAAATCTCCGCGAACTTTAACAGGAGGGGCAAAACGCGAAATAAAGTAGCCGCAAAAATAAGTTGGTTTACAGTATTTATTTTCAAGCGCTGTGAGATAAGTAATTTGTTACAAAAGTACCTTTGATATAATAGTATACTTGAGTTAAGATATGAGATCGAAAGTTCAGACATTTTGATTATTGGTGGTAAAATCTGTATTAGATGCCGAATAAACCCGAGAATCCAATATCAAGAGGGTCGAAGGCCTGAGGGGTACTTTTGGTCGAGCGTTGATACGGTAACTTACACATATTTTGAAATTTATAATATGCCTTATCATAAATTTCAACAACTGAAAAGGTCCTTGTATTTTGTTTTATTTGCAGCGATTAGACATAACATTGTATGACCAATCCGCTTGTGTTTGCTTACCTAAATACTGTTTTATTTTTGCAAAACAAATATACAGTGTACTGCAGATTGGAACAAAAATTATCTGTATTACTTAATAAATATTTATTAATGATGATTCTGTTCAGTTTTCATTGGCCAATGCCTTAACAACCACTTTTGACAAATTATTATAACCACTCAAGAAAAGTAAGTCAGGTTAACATAACATTCCAACAGCTTGCAACACGCCAACTCTTTATTTAGCACAGGTTAACATAACATTCTAACAGCTGGCAAAGAGCCAACAATATATTTAGCACAGGTTAACATAAGATTCTAACAGCTGGCAAGAAGCCAAAAAGTATATTTAGCTCAAGTAAATGTAAAAAATCAATAAACCAACTTAAAATTATTTTTAAAAATTTAAGATTAACACATTTATTACTGTCAAAACTGTTTTTTTTATGTGTCCTATCCTTGGAGAAATTTGTTGACATTAGCTAAATTATTTCTAATAAGTGGGAATGCAAAGATAATAGAAGATATGCATAATGTATATGTCATATAATAAAACAATAAATAACTTCCATTTTAGCTAATATAAGGATCTATCATTCCAGAGAAAGGATATTTACCTCGGCTGAAGCCTCGGTAAATATTATTTCTCTTGGAATGATAGATTCTTATATTTACCTCAATGAAAGTCATTAATTGTATAATGATAAATTTTATATTGGAGAGGATGTGTACTTTTTATGCTCGGGGGATTAAGATCACAAAGATATGTAGGAACGTGTCCATTATAAAAATTTAAAAAAATATATAATTTCCGATTGTGTTTTCTCTCTGTTATGTTTTTTTTTTAATTGTTTCTCTCTATAACAAAAATTTAATTTCTAAAACTTCCAGACCGCTGAAAATAAGATTGCCTCGGGCGTCAACATGTCCTTGACACCAATTTAACAAAATGTGTTTGACTTTGAGTGCATTGTATTATATAAAGAAAAATTGAAACAGCTGATCATGCCTCGGAAAAAAAAGTATGAGAAAAGACAATTGTAACCATTGGAACTTTGTACTGAGCCGGACTCAGCGAGCATAACCTAGTTAGTGGCACAATCAAAATAAAACCAGTGTGGCGTGATAACTTTAATTAGCCGGTGAACAATTAGATGTGGTCACGAACAGAATGGCAAGAACCTGAAATAGTTAACAATCATAAGTTTTGTGTCCAAAATAATGAGAATTTAATTGAAAATCAGTATTTAGAGTCAAATTGAACACTCTTTATTTTTCTAAACAGTGTTTTTAACATATGTATCGGTTAAGACAATAAATCGGCATTTCTGCAGATAAATCCTCCAGATTTGCCACATATAACGATTTAAATGTGAATTTTGGACAAATCTGAAATTATAAAAAAAAAATCATTTTTCATCAGTTTTGGACAAATCATTTAGTTTAAGCTGACAACTGGGATTTGAAATACTAAATCCTGATAGTATTCATGCAATTTTGTTATATTCAACGCAGAATGACAACTGGGATTTGAAATACTAAATCCTGATAGTATTCATGCAATTTTGTTATATTCAACGCAGAATGACAACTGGACTTTGAAATACCAAATCCTGATAGTATTCATGCAACTTTGTTATATTCAACGCAGAATTTGCGTGTGGTGGTTATTTTTATCCCAACATAGAAAAAAAATTGACAATATTGGGGGAAATTTGTTGGGGTAGGGGTAAGATTTTTGGTATTTAGAGTCACATTAAACACCCCTTGTTTTTCTAAACAATGTTTTAAGACATGTAATGTATCACCTAGAAGAATTAATTGGCATATCTGCAGACATATTCTATAGATTTGATACATATTGCGATTTAACAATTAACTATGGACAAATCTGAAATGATGAAAAGTCCATTTTTCATCAATTTGGGGAGAAATATTGAGTTTTAGTCGACCAGTGGGTGTTAAAATACCAAATCATGATGTAATTCATGCAACATTGTCATACACAACACACATTTTGCATGTTCTTGTTATTTTTTGACGAACATAGACCAAAAATCACCAATTTCAGGGCAAATTTGTTGGGGTAGGGGTAAGATTTTCGGTATTAAGAGTCACATATAACACTCCTTGTTTTTCTAAACATTGTTTTCAGATATTTTATTGATCGCTTAGGACAATTAATTGGCATATCTTCAGATATATTCTACACATTTGACATATATTGCGTTTTAACGATGAAATACGGACAAATCTGAAATGTTGAAAATTCCCATTTTTCATCAATTTTGGGAGAAATATTGAGTCTTAGTCGACCAATGGCTGTTGAAATACCACATTCCGATGTAATTCATGCGTTATTGTCATATACAACACATGTTTTGCGTGTTCTGGTTTTTTATGTGAACATATACAAAAAATTGACAATTTCAGGGAAAATTTGTTGGGGTAGGGGTGAGATTTTCTGTAATCAGAGTCACATTTAACACTCCTTGTTTTTCTTAGCAATGATTTAAGACACCAAATGTGTCGCTTGGTACAATTAATTGGCATAGTTGCAGATATATCCTCCAGATTTGGCATATATAACGATATAGCAGTGGACTTTGGACAATTCTGAAATGTTGAAAATTCCCATTTTTCACCAATTTCGGGCAAAATATTGAGTTTAAGTCAACAAATGACTGTTAAAATATGAAATCGTAATATAATCTATGCAACATTGTCCTATACAACACACATTTTGCGTCTTCTGGTTATTTTTATGCGAAAATTGACAATTTTAGTGTTAATTTGTTCTGGTAGGGGTAAGTTTTATTGATATATGATGTATATATTACCTAAAAACGGCCATTATTTGTTATGGTTGTAAAGCAATTATAATATGCTTTCATTTGATACCTATTTTAAATGATATTTGATTACTAAAAATAATATGCGACAAATAAAAGACAAGACTTATTCAAAAACGAAAATATTCAAAGATCCGTATATTTGGCCTTTTTGAAAATAAAATTTTGGCCATTTGAAAGATGTAAAAATTGTCTTAACATATTTTATATTGAAGAACATAGATTGCAAAACTAAATACAATTTTGAGAATCGGGAATTGAGATGCCCTTCGGGTTCTCTAGACCATCAAACTTACACAATTCAGTGAAAATATCAGATTTTTCGTCAATATTTCATTGGGTTAGGAGTACGTTTGATTGCGTTATGGAACGTATTGGGCATAGAAATTATAAAAAAAACTTGGGTTCTTTGTAAAGCTGATACAATTAGCTATTTTTAATACCTCGTTTTTATAACCGGGAAGCATTTGATTAACATTTAGAAGCAACTGAAAGAAAAACTTGAACCAAAAACTAAATTTTCCAAAATTTCGGTAGGTGGGTCTAAAAATGGGCCCAATTCCACCACTGCGTGCAATTTATGTTCGTGTTAACATGTTTTATTTTGAAGATAGGGTGTATGCGAACTTAAAAAAATGTATGGGGTTCGGAAGTGGGAGGGTGTGCACGGGGGGTTATTCCAGCCCATGGACTATTGCAAATAGATAATTTATGATATGATCTATTAATTACTATGATAAAATCTATAGGTCAACGTGCTTTTAACGACGATATTTTACGAAGTGTCCGGATTAAATTATTTACGGGAAAGGGGAAGTTGTCCCCGGCAAAATGGGCAAAATATGACGTTTCACATCTGTCAGTCTATTATGACGTCACAAAGGAAAAACTGTCACAATACTGTTCCGGCACGAAAATCAAACCCGAACTGTATCCGACTCTTTATTTGAAATTTTTCAAATGTACAAATGAATTGCGCAGCGCAACAGTGTCTATCTACCTTAAGTTTTGGGTTGGCCTGTCAAACTCCGAAAAATATAAAAACATAATTCCCAAAATGTTCCTGAATGTGCTTCTTCCAACAGAAAAGAAAACTCTCAACCACATAATATGTTCATTAGGTTTGTAATGAAAAGATACGGAGTAAATACACATGAGACATAGTATCTGCAAATACATGGTAATACAAAGCAATGGAACAAATCAATGTCCATTCATTCCATTATCAGTAAACAGAACTCCTTTCAAGGCTGCAGAGTGGTTGCTTGAATAAAGCATGGTCCTTTGTGTATCAATACACTTAACAGTTCTTGCCACGATATAGCTGAATTATTGCTGAAGTTGGCGTAAACATCAATCAATTAATCTGTGTATAAGTTCAAATTGTAAATTTAATAGTGATCCGATTGAAAGACCGCATATCAAATATCCTTCCATTAGTAGTATTATTGTACTTATAGGTCTTGGTGAACCTTTCTGTAAAATTTAATAATGAAATCTGTTGAAATAAAAAAGAAATAGAGATATTACCCTTAAACATAAGATATCCTAACGAAATGTGAAGAAAACAACATTACATCATATCCTATTGATGCCTATATGCACATTATGATGTTCCTTTTGAATTCACTTTAATTTAATATGAAGGTAATTATTCCTTAAAAAGCCAACAAATGTCTCATCAGTGCAGATCAAACCAAAACATTTGGAAGTCTATTAACCGAAAAATCTGTAAAAGCTGATAGAGAACAAATAGCCAAAGGGATCTAAATAGAAAAGCCAAAATTCAGCTAAGAACAGATCAATGCATGAAGAAGATACTCCTTAGTTTTAAACAAAATTTTGCAAAATTTAGATATTGAAACTTTCAATAAAGTCGGTTTTCGGGTCAGCACCGAAGTACTGACTACTGGGTTGGTGAATACCCTCGGGGACTAACAGTCCGCCAGGAGAGGCATCGGCCCTGTGGTAATAAATAGCCAAATACCGAAGTTACTGTTAATTTATCTTCTGCATTTCGACAACTTATGTCTTATCAGAGCAGACCAAACCGAAACAATTGGAAGTCATTTAAGTCTATTGAAAATGTATGCCTTGTCCAGTTTTGTTTTGTTTTACATCGATGTAATATTTCTTTCAGAAAATAGCAACGTTGTAAGCAGTCTTGTCAACAGGTACAAACACATATTTTGTACCAAGATCCTTCAATTTTGACTAAATTCTATTTAAAGACAGCTTAGGAGGTGACTCAACATAATTATCTTAATAAACATTTATTCTGTTGGTGACCTTTGTAATAATTTTATCTTTAAAAATTAGAGTATGCTTGTCTGCACTTTCTCGTTTGCACCATTTTTACAATAGTTGGTTACAGCGTCTTTAATTATATCAAAACATGCTTGCCAGTTTATTTTTTAAGGTGGGCGATATTTAGGCCCTTTTCTAAAGAATTGTCTGACTTCTTTATCTACAATGATGTTAAGATTGCCCGTTAATATATGTCCACAAGGGTCATAGCCATATGGTGACGTGGAACAGTCTCAGCTGCTTGGGTAGTTTTTCTCGAAATCCGCATCACAGGTAATAGAATAGCAATTGAAAAAAAAATGTACCTAGTATGTTTTTTTTTATAAGAAAGGGAAATGACACTCATGTCCTGGTTGTCAAAATAGACGGGGTACAAGCTTTTGAATATCTGGGTCCCGAAAAATGCATGCAATATCAATCAAATCAATTCCTTTATTAATGTTTTTAATTTTCAAAAACTGTTTTACGTGATCATCTGGTTTGTCGATTCTCGGATAAATTCGATGAATAAAGCAGAAAGCGTGAATAATTTTAGAACATTCATAGAGCGGACTATTAACATCTGTCTCCCCTGTAATAAATAACAAATTATCGATGTTACTGTTAAGTAAGTAAGTGAGGAACAACTGAATGACACCGTAGCAAAGATATTACGTGTTAAAATTAAAAAGATTACAAGACATGCAATGTAATACCTGTCACATAGACAACAATATAGTTATAATATTAAATAGGCTACAAAATCAGAATGAAGCTTAAACTATTCTATCACCCTTGTGATTTTGTTTGTCAATCCTGTATGTGTGTGGTGTGTCCATATATATGTGTACTTGTGTTAAGACTGCGTACATGTTGGTACATGTACTGAGTATGTGCGTGCAGGTGTGGTTATTTTCAGGATTCAAGTGCAATATATTTTTGAAATTGGTTTATAAAGAAAACGGTAAAAGTACACGAAAGACAGGGTATATTTGATTCTAGACAAATTTTAAAGTTGTCTCCTTTATACTGACAAACCGAACGGTCAACATTTATACAAAAGTTGCACTTGTTCGTGTGAGAATTTCTCATATGAATGCACTTTCAAAATTCAACATTTGGCTTTCTTGTTTTGTAGAAATTAAACTTTTTTCTGGCCATCTGTATATATATTGCGCACATCTCTCGGTTTCCTGCCAAGTTTTCCTATAATCAGCTCTATGTGTGTCCTGTGATCGTTTATATGTTGTATTGTCTATTGGTCCCATTGTGGGGCAACGAATGACATTGTTTTTAAGAAAACTTGTCCGATATGTTATGCTTGTTTAAAAAAGCCCTTTCCATGACAATAAGGATGTAAAACAGTGCATAACATGGATGTACCGTTGTTCAACATTTAGAAAGTTAATTCCGCTCAAACGGTGCTAGGGGGCCGTCTTAAACTCACTATGGGGTAAGAGTGTGTGCTTTTTATTGAAGGCCTCATGGCGACTTCAAGATGAAGTTCCATTTGCTTTATCTTACCATGCATTGATATGGATTTTGTCCCATGCAGATTTACTCCATATCTCTATATTTGTTCATTTAAAGTCCCTTTAGATGTACCCTTTGTAGCATGTTTGAGTGAAGACGGGCCTATTATTCAATTTTCATTTTTTATTTCTTCAATTATTGATATAGCCATTCATGACAAGAGTACATACACAGGTATTGCTTCGGGTGGATGGATGAGGGCATTGTTTTTTTTCTATTAAAACATGTACACTTGATACAAATATACTCTTAATTTTTTGAGCTGTAACATACATTCAGGTTGAGAACGAACTGTGGTGTGTAAATTATTTAATTCTTATGAATATTTGTACTAAATATCATTTGAAGGCACCATTTTTTATTTTTTTGACTCATTACAACAAAATCACTGATCTCAATTGCATCAGCTGACAATGACGTTCCTTTGCATATTTTTCAATTATTAACATGTCAAGCTAAATTCAAAACTCTAAAGTTTAGTTCAAACAGAACACCAATTAATATCCCATCGGCTATAATAGCAACATTTTGAATTAATCAGTCCATTTCAATATTTCATCGGTGCATTTGTAACCCTTCAAAACGAGCAGAATCCCATTGGTTAAATGTCATTTATTTTTTGGGTTCGCATGTCATGGCACCAGGTTCCGATGAACTTATACGAAATACATATATATTGTTTTTTACCACTTTGTAGATTCCTTTCCTATAAGTCAACCACGGTATCATCACAAGCCATGTCGTCTAATACTTCTGTGCTGAACTTGACACCGAATATTTGAAAAGTGTCGATTTTAAAAGTTTAGAAATTTGTAGAACTAAGAAGTTTTTCCCTGATGCATTGGTAAGGTTCGGTTATTTGTTATCTATTTAAAACAGGGGCAACATAAAACAAACAACAAGTCATAATCTGTTTCATATAAATTGATGAACAATTCAAATTAACTACAATGTCTGTAGGGTATGTAAGCCTCGTCATGTGACACCAAAAATTGACGATAAAAATGAAATTAAACGTTTCCCGGCAAAGCAGACGTTTTAGGATTGTGACTGCTAAGTTTTTGTTTGAAACATCATATATTATTGCAAAAATACAACTTCTGGTACAAAATATACTTACACATTATTTTATGTGGGAAATCAAACAACACCATTAGGTGATAATATTTCTGATGATTTCAATAAGTGAAAAATGTGTATTATAAATATCGTTAAATATGTGTAGTAGAACTGGATTGTGTCCCTTAGTTTCCTGAACTGTATTGAATTATTTTGGACATTAAAATAAATACTGTGGTATTCAGTTTCGAAATTTATAGAAGTTTGGCATTTGTCTTGCTTTTGTTTTTCATCATGTTGAGAACTGAAGGAAAGCCTGATAATTTTGATGGACAATCTTGTGATCTTCAGGATTATCTCATTCATTTTGAAAATGTTGCTGTTTGGAATAGTTGGACAAATTCTGAGAAGGCTTGTCAATTAATTATTCACCTTAGAGGAGAAGCACATTCCATTTTAAAGTTTTTGAAAAGGAATCGGTTGGAAAATTTCTCTGCTTTGGAAGATATTTTGATTTTGTATTTCAAACCTAGATAAAAGTGTTTGTTTTTCAAATCTGAGTTGCAAAAATGTTAACAACTTGAGTTTGAGTCAGTAATGGAATATCATTTGAAATTTATGAAGTTAAGTCAGAATGCTTATTTGGATTCATTTCAGTTGCTTCCAGACTATTTTATTGATTTATTTTTATCTGGTCTGCATTCTATAGAGATGAAAAAATATGTTTATTTTAAAACCTAAAGTCTTTGGAGGAGTCATTGTCATATGTAGTTGAGTTTGAAAGTATTTTGAGTAATTGTAAAGCTTGAGATAGGACCTCGTTAGATTCCTGCACATCGGATTAGTTTAGCTACTTGACTCAAATTACAAAAACAGGAAAACAGCAAACACCTACAATGGCCAGGAACAACAATCACATGCCACAATTTACAAGCAAACTGCAACAGAAAAACAATAATGAAAACAAGAGACAAACATAAATAACGATAGGAACTCGGGATAGCCGGACTTGGTACCGGCACCAGCAAAAGCCAGTGGTAGGGTTAAACCGGTTTATGGATACCCAAACCTCCCCTTTCTCTATCCCGTTTCCCTATAGTATCATAAACACGCGAATAAAACCCAATACAGGTAGACTACTAACTCAATGACCACTATCTTGGAACAGAAAAAGCATAAGACAAAACGTAATTTTGAAAGAAGGGTCAAAGAGTGCTCGCCGCTAAACTGCCGGCTAGCTCAAGGAATCTAGTCTGCTGGTAAAACACTGTCACACTACGGAA
>MJUU01069516.1:0-20925 GCA_002080025.1 Modiolus philippinarum | reverse complement strand
GCCCTTTGTTATTAGCTGTTTCCGAGTCACGTCATATCTAGATATCAAATGTTCATATCTTCTGTAAAACTTCTTAAAAGTGTTTAATAATTTATGAAATCTGTAACCTTGTTGTAAAAGTTTGGATGTGAGAGTAAGGTTACGCTCATTAAAATCATCAAGGGTGGAACAAATGCGAGGGAATCGTACAAGTTGGGATATATACACCCCGTAGGATGGAGCTAGGGGAACGTCGCCGTCAAGAAAGGGGAAATTAGTAATTGTAAAATCAAAATCATCCCTTTTATCATAAACTTTAGTTTTTATTTTACCAGAGTCAATGGTGATACTTAGATCCAGAAAAGGGCAGTATTTAGAATCATTGTTTGCCTTATTTAGTTTCAGTTGTTGTGGGTAAATGGTGTCAACATTAGCCAAAAACTGGGGATTGTCAATAGTAAGGATATCGTCAATATACCTGCTATTATCATTGAAAATAGAAATAAGTTTATCACTATTTGGTACAGTTCCATTTTGTAGTTTTTTCATGAATTCCCGTTCGTAACAGAACAGAAAAAGGTCTGCAATGAGAGGTGCACAATTAGTACCCATGGGGATTCATATGACCTGATGATAAACAATGGTGCCGAAACGAACATAAATGTTGTCTAGCAAGAGATTCAGTGCCTTAATCATATCATCACATGTCCAGGAGAAATAATTGTTGTTAGAGATATTGGAGAAGAATCCTTGCGTTTTGTTGCAGCAAATAAACTGAAGACCCGATAAACTTATTTCTTTGCTCAAGGATTTAGTTTCTGTCAAAATGCCTAGTTTTAAGAAAAGATGTTTTAAATGTTTTAAAGCTGGTAATGTTTGGGCAAAGTGTCCATACAACACTGCCCGCATTCAGTCGATTAATGATAAGGAAAATCGCTTATCTTCTGTTAGGGTAGATGATTTGAATGTCAATGTTCCTGTGTTTACTTCAGTGGATGACAACAACCCCATGGTTTCTAATCAAAATGTTTCAGGGTATGGATAGTTAAGTCTGTATGTTTGACATTTTATTATTTTACTTGTGTGTTTTTACAGATTATGATGTGCCTCACATCTGAAGAAACTGTTTTTGTTTTAGTTTTGACTTTCCTACCTCAGTGCATTCAGTCTTTATGTTGGCCTAGGTGTAGACAGTTTGAATTGTTTTGTTTGAATTGATTTATTTTGGGTATTCATACTCATGTTTGATTTGTAACCTTTTGGTATATGTCCATTGGTTATGGTATCTTTTGACTTTTGTCATGGCAGAAACCAATAGATAGTTTGGATAGAAGTTTCATGTTGGGAACACTTCATGCCTACAAGATGGATCTGGAGCAAACTGAGTCTTTATAATGGTAGCACACGCCTCTAGTGTTACTTTATCACAACGCTGGAGTTTGCAGAACCCAGTGACATAAGTCATATATGTCACTGTGATATGTTTGATGGTGGACCAAACCTGGTATAACTAGACAAATATTCAACCGTAACAACGATGATTCAACCGTAACAACGATAAACTCATCTAGACACATAATTCAACCGTAACAACGAAAGTTTGCAGCATAAGCGACTTTCATCTATTTTGAGAAGACATTTCCATAATAGTTCCTGGTGTAATATTGTACCGATCTAAAGAAGACTTCATGATTTATTCAACTTTATATTCAAATGATGAATTTGTGATACTGTGTTTTTTGTACCGAAACTCCCAAATGCTATTTCATAACATTTGTTTTTCACAGGGGGGAGGAATGTAGTAAAACTGGATTGTGTCCCTTAGTTTCCTGAACTGTATTGAATTATTTTGGACATTAGAATTAATATTTTAAATTATTTTTAATATGAAATGAACATTAATCATTACTTTCGTCAGTATCTTAAATATTTTAGTATTTTGATTAATTTATACGATATATTTTTGCAAATGTTTAATTTATCCTAAAACCAGTTCTAAATAATTATTTCACAAAGTGATATATTTTAAATGAACTTTTCGTTGTAGACAGTTAAGCTGTGAAGCACAGCTGAATAAAAGCCGAGAAAAACGACTTGAAGAGATGCCTTGATTTGCAAACATTTTGTTACTGTCATTTCATGTATGTTAGATGTTTTTGTCTGTTGTAATAAAGTGTCAGCACTTTTACTTGTTTTGGTCTCACTGAGTGCCCCAAACGCTACATCCAGAAATACTGGCGCCCACATTTGGTCCCGCGAGGCGGATGTAGTTGTCAATGGGGTATTCAGTTTCGAAATTTATATAAGTTTGGCATTTGTCTTGCTTTTGTTTTTCATCATGTTGAGAACTGAAGGAAAGCCTGATAATTTTGATGGACAATCTTGTGATCTTCAGGATTATCTCATTCATTTTGAAAATGTTGCTGTTTGGAATGGTTGGACAAATTCTGAGAAGGCTTGTCAATTAATCATTCACCTTAGAGGAGAAGCACATTGCATTTTAAAGTTTTTGAAAAGGAATCGGTTGGAAAATTTCTCTGCTTTGAAAGATATTTTGATTTTGTATTTCAAACCTAGATAAAAGTGTTTGTTTTTCAAATCTGAGTTGCAAAAATGTTAACAACTTGAGTTTGAGTCAGTAATGGTATATTATTTGAAATTTATAAAGTTAAGTCAGAATGCTTATTTGGATTCATACAGTTGCTTCCAGACTATTTTATTGATTTATTTTTATCTGGTCTGCATTCTATAGAGATGAAAAAATATGTTTATTTGAACACCCAAAGTCTTTGGAGGAGTCATTGTCATATGTAGTTGAGTTTGAAAGTATTTTGAGTAATTGTAAAGCTGGAGATAGGACCTCGTTAGATTCCTGCACATCAGATAAGTTTAGCTACTTGACTCAAAGTTTGGATAAACTTATTTCTTTGCTCAAGGATTTAGTTTCTGTCAAAATGCCTAGTTTTATATAAGAAAAGATGTTTTAAATGTTTTAAAGCTAGTCATGTTCGGGCAAAGTGTCCATACAACATTGCCCGCATTCAGTCGATTAATGATAAGGAAAATCGCTTATCTTCTGTTAGGGTAGATGATTTGAATGTCAATGTTCCTGTGTTTACTTCAGTGGATGACAACAACCCCATGGTTTCTAATCAAAATGTTTCAGGGTATGGATAGTTAAGTCTGTATGTTTGACATTTTATTATTTTACTTGTGTGTTTTTACAGATTATGATGTGCCTCACATCTGAAGAAACTGTTTTTGTTTTAGTTTTGACTTTCCTACCTCAGTGCATTCAGTCTTTATGTTGGCCTAGGTGTAGACAGTTTGAATTGTTTTGTTTGAATTGATTTATTTTGGGTATTAATACTCATGTTTGATTTGTAACCTTTTGGTATATGTCCATTGGTTATGGTATCTTTTGACTTTTGTCATGGCAGAAACCAATAGATAGTTTGGATAGAAGTTTCATGTTGGGAACACTTCATGCCTACAAGATGGATCTGGAGCAAACTGAGTCTTTATAATGGTAGCACACGCCTCTAGTGTTACTTTATCACAACGCTGGAGTTTGCAGAACCCAGTGACATAAGTCATATATGTCACTGTGATATGTTTGATGGTGGACCAAACCTGGTACAACTAGACAAATATTCAACCGTAACAACGATGATTCAACCGTAACAACGATAAACTCATCTAGACATATAATTCAACCGTAAAAACGAAAGTTTGCAGCATAAGCGACTTTCGTCTATTTTGAGAAGACATTTCCATAATAGTTCCTGATGTAATATTGTACCGATCTTAAGAAGACTTCATGATTTTTTCAACTTTATATTCAATTAACTAAATACCGAAGTTAATGTGAATTTATTTTCTGCAGATGCGCATTTCGACAACTTATGTCTCTTCAGTGCAGATAAAATCTAAACGTTTGGAAGACCGCAAAAATCAAAGATGTTAAACTGATAGAGAACAAATACCCAATATGATCTAAATGTAAAGACAAAATTAGCTAAGGACAGAGCTCTGCGTGAGGGAGATACTCCTTAGTTTTCAACAAAATTTACAAAAATTTAGATATTGTAAGGTTCGAAATACAAATGATGAATTTGTGATACTGTGTTTTTTGTACCGAAACTGCCAAACGCTATTTCATAACATTTGTTTTTCACAGGGGGGGGGAATGTAGTAGAACTGGATTGTGTCCCTTAGTTTCCTGAACTGTATTGAATTATTTTGGACATTAGAATTAATATTTTAAATTATTTTTAATATAAAATGAACATTAATCATTACTTTCATCTGTATCTTAAATATTTTAGTATTTTGATTAATTTATACGATATATTCTTGCAAATGTTTAATTTATCCTAAAACCAGTTCTAAGTAATTATTTCACAAAGTGATATATTTTAAATGAACTTTTCGTTGTGGACAGTTAAGCTGTGAAGCACAGCTGAATAAAAGCCTAGAAAAACGACTGAATTGAAGAGATGCCTTGATTTGCAGACATTTTGTTATTGTCATTCCATGTATGTTAGATGTTTTTGTATGCTGTAATAAAGTGTCAGCACTTTTACTTGTTTTGGTCTCATTGAGTGTCCTAAACGCTACAACCAGAAATACTGCCGCGTACATATGAATAAAGCTAAATGATTCTGGTTGCAGGACCTAAAACAGACATAGTCTTTTCTATCTTCATTGATATGGGTTTTAACGTAAACTGTATCAAACAGTCCAGGCAATTATTTGACAATGTATGAGTAATATTACATGTTTAATAAGAATTTTTGCTTATATATAAGTAATCAGTTACATGGGGGAGAACAAATTGTTTTCTCCCTCTAATCAAACTAAAACACTAGCACTGACGAGTGTTCAGTTATAGGTGTGCGTTACTGGAACAATTATAATAACTGAAGTTATTTATAGTTATCATACATTTTCTCAATTAATATACTATTATATTTTTGCA
This sequence comes from Modiolus philippinarum, assembly GCA_002080025.1. Classification (NCBI taxonomy): domain Eukaryota; kingdom Metazoa; phylum Mollusca; class Bivalvia; order Mytilida; family Modiolidae; genus Modiolus; species Modiolus philippinarum. The sequence continues at coordinate 15,965 of MJUU01069516.1, read as the reverse complement.
CCCTGTCATCAACGCAGGTAATTATAATGTACAAATTGGAGACATCTGTCTTTTATTAGATATAATTATCTTGTTTTCAACATTTTTATAAAAAAATATCTCAATCAAATGCAGTGTTTTATGTCAAATCTAAATTAACAGATGTAGCTAACTTTGTGATCTTACTAATTAACTGTTGAAATATGTTTCCTGCAGCCAGATATGGATAGGTATATTGTTGTTTTTTCAAAAGGTCTACGAATTGAAATGAAAAGATAGCAATTCTTGTAGTTTTCCTTCTTTACATAGCAATAGCAGTACAATACAGAGGGAATAAAGAACAAGATTACATAAATCAAAGTCCAGAGAGAAGGCAAAAGTAAGAATACCAGAAAACGGAAGACCAAAGACGCTACATAACCACAAAACGCAAACACTACAAATATAACAATAAAAACGAAAGCACCAACAGAGTGAACTCTCAAAAAGAGTGACATTAGTTGCTCCGGAAGGGTAAGCATGTCCTGCCCTGTATACAGCATCCGTCACACTGTCAGTGGGTCAATCCAGGATAAAGTAAGAATCGGTATTGTCAAATCCAGGAAGACGTGAATCTAGCTGAAAATGTCAGTTTTTATTTGTGATACCGACATTTCATATCTATTTATAGGGGAGTATTTCAAAACTGTCAACATCTGCATCCATTCATCACAGATTTTGTTAGTGAATGTGCCAAGCAGAAGAATATTTCAACAAGATGATACCATAATATATCATAATGTATGTTATAAAGATGAAACAATCAATTAGGACAGATAAAGGGAGGTTTTGGTACCCATAAAACGGTTTAACCCTACCACTGGCTTTTGCTAGTGCCTGTAACTAGTCCGGCTGTCCTGAGATCCTATAGTTGTTTACGTTTGTCATTTTCCTCACACGTGTTTTTCCTGTGTAGTTCCCTAGCATATTGTGGCATGTCATTACAATTTTCAGTCATTGTAGGTGTTTCCTGTTATCCATTATTTTGTTTCTTCATGATAAAAATCCAAGAACATACTTTGTTATAGGTAAAACATAGAAACTTGAGTCGTGGCTGTCAAAGCCAAATTTGTTTTTAAAGCTCTTTAAAAATTAATTTCATGATTTTCAAATATGTGATAATTTTGTTGCAGAATTTCAAAGTTACGTGTAATATAGAAGTAGAAAGTAAGTTTGAAAATCGATGTTAATAGTTTGAGCTGAATTTTATATTATGTATTTTGAACAATAACATTAAAAATTAAAAATTTAGTCTTTACCATAAATTTTGGAATAAAGACATGTATATTAAATCAAACAAAACAAAAATTATATAGTAGGCCACAATCAAAAAGTAACAAAAGCAAAAATATACAAATAAAAAAACATCTTAAATGACAAAAGGGAGAAAGAAGGGTTAATTGCCCAAAGTTTCGGCCGGATGGCCTTCGACTAGGGGTCTACCGAATGCGGTACATGTATTTTTAGAGACTATGTCTTTTATTGATTTGCTCCATATCCTTTCATTGTTTATTCCAGTGTCTCAAAACATTGAAACAACAGTACCGAAGGAACAAGGGAAGTGATGCTCACAAAAATCAAAGTCCAAAGATATGGCAAAAACGGCAACAGAGAAAAACAAATACAGAACAAGGATGTGAGACAGCTACAAGGCACGGAAATAAAAAGACGACATTAAGATCTAAAACCACTCACAGCGTGAACTCCCATGAAAACTGAGAGTGACATCTGGTCTCCAGAAGGATAAGAATGTCCTGCTCCGCTAAGTGGCACCCGTCAAACTTTCAGTGAGTCAATCCAAGGTTGAGTTAAAACCGGATATGTCAAATCCAAGAAGACGTGAAATCAAGATGAAAATATCCGTATTCATTTGGGACACAAACACGGCATATTTGTCAATGATGTCATGATGACGGCCTTAGAATTTCTGAAGGGATGAAAGTAACAAAGGCTAAACGAATCCCTGACTTAGCAGCTTTTTTGACAGTGTTTTTGCTCTACAAAAAAATCACTGTATAAATTATATACTCGACAGTTACGAATCAACTGTGAAATGTACACTCCATAAGCTGGAGAGGTAGGTATATTGTTGCTCAGAAAGGAAAAGTTCACAATCGGGAAGTTAAAACCATCACGTTTGTCTTAAAGCTTAGATTTGAAACGTCCACCTTCGTCAATATGAAAAAGAAAGGAAATGGGGTAAATGTAAAGGAGACAACATCCCATATCCAGGTTAAAACGACCCAAAACAAAGCATCTAGGGGTCACCGTACGGTCTTCAATACTGTGAGGAACCTCACACCATATAGCAAGCCCTAAATGGCCCCAAAAAGGGTAAAAAAGTGAATAAATCAATGGAAACAAACCACATCCAATAACCCAAATTTCAAGAAACTAAAATTTTATAAGAAGACACGGACAAGCCAATCACCAACATATTCCTGACTTGGGAAAGGCGCAAAAATTGCGGTGGGGTTAAACTCGTTTTCTTGGATCCAAACCCTCCCCCTATGTGTGGTGTATGGCTAAAAAATAAATACACAAAAAGACTCACAGTAAAAATCAAACTAGAAAAAGGTCCAACTTATCAAGACAAGTACCCTTACAATGAAGTACATAAAACATGAAGACAATACACACAGGTACTGTCCGGACAAATGCTCGCAGTTACTGACAGCTAGCTAAGGACATAATTTCCGTTGACTATGATATCAAGCCTTCTTACATATGAAACTTCAATTGAAATACTTCTAAATAGATTTGGTATAACAACGTCATCAATTATGAAAGAAGAATATGATATTGTGCAATGCCAAATACTGCCAATATGAAAAATTGTTTAAATTTAGTTATAGTGTAAAGCATGTATATCAAAAGATCTAAGTACGAAGTTGAAGTAGGTGTATCAGTAGTCTCTTTAATTTCAAGCTCATTGGGAGAGATCTGGTGAAAATAATCCCTGAATTTTTTATTATTAAGATAAAGTACGTTGTCTATGTAGCGGGAGCTGAAATTTAAAGGCTGGGCTACATTTATTTGCTTTTTTTCTGTGTAAGCCTGAAATAACTTAATCAGATGTTATATATTATCCCCTTGTGAAGCTTATTCAAAATGAATGACCTCCCTTGCAAAATCTGAATTTTGTATTTTTTCATACTTGTTAAATATTTGTAAAGATTTTATATACTTATCAATCAGGATAGTTATTTATAGCTGTCTCACGTCCTTGTTTTGTCTTTGTTTTTCTATGTTGCCGTTTTTGCCATGTCTTCGGATATCGATTTTTGTAGTCTTCACTTCCCTTGTTCCTTCGGTTTCTACTGCCGTTGTTCCATGAGACAATGAGTAGTTTCCGCTTTGATTAATTACATAATACTATAATATTCAGCTAAACGACTCCACAAGATCTTAAATAAACTAGTAAATATAAAATTGAAATATGGAATTGAAAAGAGACTAAACAATGTTTTTTTTTTTTGACAAACATTGACATGAACTTCGTGTTAGGTTGAATGAACTCAACCGGTTGCCCACAAATAGGCTACTTGACATGATCAACACGGTGGAAACAGGAGATGCTTACTCTACAGGTGCACCTGATCTCACCTATGGTTTTTTATTGGGTCCGCGTCTTTTCTATGCCGTACGCATGTTGTGTCTCTGTTTCTTTGTTGTTTCCGATGTTGCCATTGCCCTTGGATAATTCCTTTGGATTGACGGTTCGGTTCTCATGCACTTACTTAACTCCTCTGACTCAATTCTATTTTAAACTACCTTCAATACTTATTAGAATTCAATATTGCCCAATTTTGAATTGTAAGGTTCTCGTTTACTCTTTTTTCATTTAATTTGTTTATTTATTTATTTACTTGGGTTGAAATGAAACTTCGAAGATGTTTTTATCGAATTGTAAAACCATGTACGCATTGATAGTAATAGTGTGTGGTTTCAAATTAACTTCAGTCATAATTAATTTCTCATTGTGCGTAAGTACAATAAATTGCGTAAAACTAATAATTATGCATTTAAAGATAACTATGCTATAATTTGCCAGATAATAAGCCAAACAAATGTGGTTCTTTGCGGATTGGTAGATTTGATTTGAATGCAGGTAATGTCCAATCAGATGCATTTATCAGAAGTATTATTTATTGATGACAACATATGTGGTTAACTATTAGCATAGAAGATGAAAAAACATGATTTAACTAAGGTTTCAGCATTTATTTAAATTATAGAATCTCGAAAAGAGTCGTTGTCATATTTTGTGATATACAACCAGATTCATTTAAAAATATAATTATACCAGGTTTACTGCACGTAGGATTAAGGTAAGTAATAACATTCAAATCTCTTAATTATTTCATAAAATCTAGAAATTCCTGTTTTCTCTGGAATGCTTATTTAACAGTCAGTTCATTTTGTACATTTTTGTGTTTTAATCTTTTTTGTCTTTGAATTTTTTCTTTCCTGTTTTTCTATTTATTTTTTAGTTTTATTTTGTCTTCATTTGTTTTGTTGTGTGTGTGTGTGTGTGTGTGTGTGTGTGTATAATTATTTATTGATATAATTTCTGTTTTTTTTTTGTTTTTTTTTGTTTTTTTTGGACAAATACTTATAAAATTATTTCACCATATATAAATTGAAAATCAATTTGACATTGAGTCTGCTTTGATTTTATTTTAGATTTCTGTAGTATCTGAAGAAAAAAGATACAAAATTGCTAAAGACGAAAGCATCAATATGAATGTAAGTATTTACGGTTTGATGTGAGTACAGTTTTAAAATTTTATTTTTATTTTGATAAAAGAAATAACCAGGGCTCTAGTTGATTACTTTTTTCCATAATTTTGGCAATACTTAAATGCATCAGACGTCCTATGGAACAAAAAACTATTTTGTACGCGCGAGTTCTTTTTGAGAAATTTTGATAAAAATTATTGTCAGCTGATCAACTGTATAAGTATTAACAAATGTAGGAATAAGCATGAGAGATAATAGTATTATTGGAATGAAAATAGATATTACTTTGGAAAAACTAAGCCGCTTAATTTTCACTAAAACTCATGAGCAAAAAGATTTTCATTGTCTATATATATTTTTAAACCCATTTTCACATTTTTTTTTCCTAAATCTTAGAAGTAGATAAAAAAAATTACTAAAGTCAATGCAATTAATTATTTATGCAGAAAATAAATTAACAGTAACTTCGGTATTTTGATATTTATTACCACTGGGCCGATGCCTCTGCTGGTGGACTGTTAGTCCCCGAGGGTATTCACCAACCCAGTAGTCAGTACTTCGGTGCTGACCCGAAAACCGATTCTATTTAAATTTGCAATATCTAATTTTTACCGAATTTTGTTTAAAACTAAGGAGTATCTCCCTCATGCATAGCTCTGTCCTTAGCTGAATTTTGGCTTTTCTATTTAGACCCTTTTGGTTATTTGTTCTCCATCAGATTTTACACGTTTCGGTTAATGGACTTCCAAAGGTTTTGGTTTTATCTGCACTGATGAGACATAAGTTGCCGAAATGCGCATATGCAGAAAATAAATTAACAGTAACTTCGGTATTTTGATATTTACTTTGAAAGTAAATTGGAAAAGAATTAACAAGCTTTATAAAAATCAGAATTAGTCCGGCTGTTTCGAGTTCCTATCGTTGTTTATGTTTGTCCGTCTTTTATTTGTTTTTTTTCCTTGTGCAGTTCCTTGGTAAATTGTGGCATGTGACCGTGTTTTTCGGCAATTGTAGGTGTTTCCTGTTAACCTTCTTATTCTATTTTTATGTTTTTGTTAATTATAGATGTCAGTGTAGACTGTTGGGGTGAATGGAAGAAATATGAAATATTATATACTGATAAATTCTGAATGTACCTGGGTGGCAATTTTCACGAGAGAATGAATATTTTTTATTGAGACGATGAAGTTTTGTTTATACGTAACGCAGTAGTACATTTTATTTTCATAAATTTATTTATATGGTGCCAACAAATAGAATTATTCCCCGTACCTATGTATTCCTCGATATTATCATCTTAAAATATCACATACAGCTAACTTGACCATTGAAAGGTTAATTCAAATACACAGGATTAGTATGAAATCTCAAATTCCACTTGTTAAGGTCGCACCTTGTCGAAAAGTCATCAAGACTGTTCCATTTTATGAACAACGTTTATGAGATACTGTTGAGTGCATAACAAAAGTTTCCGTGAAAGCTTCAGATACATACTTCAAGACGTGAGAATTTCTTAAAAACTACAATACAGTTTACTATTGACGGAGATGTTTTTACTGAAGCTGTCTGTACAGCTTTGCATAAAACTAATCAGTTTTAACAGCACTAGCTTACTAGTTTTCGAATGGAAATGTCCGTCCAGCGTTGAGCCCACACATTTGAGTCACTTTGTATCGACAAATAAAACATGTCAAAAATCTTAAGATAACGAAATCATAAACACAGTACGCATAATTGTATTTTTAGCAATAAACAACAAAGCACAACAAAGCACAAAGCTCATATATGATATGTGCTTTGTGCTTAATAAGCATGCAAAACATAGTTGTTTTGGAGAGAACGGCTAACAATTTCCTTTCCACGTGCGAAACCTAATTAAGAATATAGAGAATTTAAAGACTGTAATAATTCTGAAGAAATGGGGTCTCAAAATTTGCACATATACTTTTATATGTACATATCTATCTGTTCGCGTTTAGATAAAGAAATAAAGGGATATGGAGTAAATGTACATTGGACAAAATCCCTATAAATACAATGTAATGGTAAGATACAGGAAATGTAACAACGCTTTCATTGTTGTTCTTCATCGTGAAGTCACCATGAGGCCTTCAACAAAGAGCAAACACTCCTACCCAATAGTAATTTCAGGACGGCCCCAAGCACCGGTTTGAGCGGAATTCGCTTCATAAATATTGAACTACGCCACCCCCATATATTCCTTCTTTTCATGAATGCGGGGTCATTAACAAGCATAATATATCGGAACAAGCATAATATATCGGGCAAAGTTAATCCTTGATTTTTGCAAAACATTTAATAAAAACTATTTAAATAAAATAGAAAACTGAATGGGTCAACAGTTAAGGCCAGGAGAGTAAAGATTCCTCTATATAGAAGTGAATGAATGAATATTTAAACATATAATTATATTAGATACAGAAAAAATTGAAAATATAAATAAAATAAAATAAGATTAAATTAAATGAATAAGTAATAGATTTTAAAAAATGAATTAAAAGTCATTAATTTTGTTTCAAATAGCTAAATACCAAACTTACTGTAAATTAAGTTTCTGCATAAGGCAATTTCGACAATTTTTGTCTCTTCAGTGCAGATAATATCAAAACATTTGGAAGACCATTAACTCAAAGATGTTTAAAAACTGAAAGAGAACAAATTATCAGCATGATCTAAAAAGGGCCATAATCATCTAAATGACTGAGCTTAGCATCAGTGGGATACTCCTTAGTTCTTAAAAAATACAAAAAATAGATATAGTCGGCTTTCGGACCAGCACCAAAGTACTGACTACTGGCTTCAAATGAATGGTGTTGTAAAATTATAACCAATGTTTAGTCAACGCTTATCAGTCATTCCCAGTGCTATCTATGTTGCAAAAGAAAGCCATTCTCTAAACGCCATCTGTACTGTAAAAGACTCGCATTGAAAATGTCTGTCCGTTGTTCAGTCATTTGCAACACGAATCAGTCTTTTCTTTTTACTTTAAAAAATCAGAAAACCAGGAGGTATGCCAAAACAATTTGAATAAAAAATTAAAAAACGAATAAAAGGTGTTGGTGTAACAACGGCAGTAGAATACCGAAGGAACAAGGGAAGCGATGACTACAAAAATCGAAGTCCAAAGACATGGCAGAAACGGTAACAGATAAAAACAAAGACAAAACAAGGACGTGAGACAGCTACAATGCACGGAGATAAAAAGATAACATTAAGAACTAAGGCACTCATAGTGTGAACTCCCATGAAAACCGGGAGTGACATCAGGTGCTCCGGAAGGGTAAGCATGTCCTGCCCCGCTAGCGACACCCGTCACACTATCAGTGAGGCATATAATGTTTTGAAATGTCTGTTTGGTAGCGGATTGGTAAATGTCATTTTCTAACCCTTAGACAATAAACCAATGAAATCAATGACACATGTTACTTCTCTAACCCTCATACAGTACCATGGGGAAATTTTGAAAAACCTTTTGTAAATCTCTATAGTATGAAAGCAATCACAAGGACAAATCGGTAGCACTAACATCATTGACGAAGACAAAACTAAAATTTTACAGTATGATATACAAGACAACACGAAAAACTAAAGTACTGACAGTGTGAACTCCCACAAAAACCGGGAGTGACATCAGGTGCTCCGGATGGGTAAGCATGTCCTGCTCCGCTAGCGGCACCCGTCACACTATCAGTGAGTCAATCTGGGGTTGAGTCAAATCCGGTTATGTCAAATCCGTGAAGACGTGAAATTTAGCTGAAAATGTCCGTTTTCATTTGGGACACAGACACGTCATATCTGTCAATGATGTCATGTAAATGGATTAATTCTAATAATGAGTGCCCTGGAAAAAGAAAAAAACACTGGAAAGAAAAAGAATCTCTCAACACATGTCAGTCATTTACAACACAGGAAAACACTGAGAGTGACTGAAATGTGTTTGCCTAAAGCTGGAAAGACATTTTAAGTTAAAACTAGTGTTGAAAAAGACTGGTACGAGATGAATCAGCATAGTCGTTTGCAATATAGCGAAAAGATTTTAAGTTAAAAATCAACTGACTCTGTTAAAAGTAGTCAAAATCGTCTCCAAAACTAGTTGAATTGAGCATATTTTATGTATTTTTGGCATTACTTGAAGGATATTTGCTTTTTTCAAATGTTTAAGTTTCTATATGATTTCAAGAAACATAACTGGTTTCTTGAGTTGTCATCTGCAAGCTCGATTGACGACAGTTTCAGTATTTCATTAGTTTCCAAATTTTGTCCCGATTGTTGTTTAGTTTCAGTTAGCAATATTTCACCTAAATTTTGATTGAAATGTGTTAATAAAAATTATTTGAATTTGAAAGTCAGCATGAATTTACAATTTTTAACGTAATGTAATTCATGTTAGTCTACTGAGAGAAAATTATGTGCGTGGTATTCAACTTTTTTGCATTGCTCATTTTAAATTTATATATCCTAAAACTTGAACTTTTCAAGATTTTGTCACAATTTACAGAATAAGAATATATGGGAGTTGAAGTAGAATGAAAAGGAAAGAGGAATTCTGATTTACATTTCTCTGATCTCTTTATCGGGGGTGAAAAAACGCATATTTGGCGACACTGTGTCTGACGTTGGATGCAGTTTCAAGAAACCTTATCTTAGTCCCGCATTTCAAAAAGTTCAGCCAAATTAAGCAACTGAACAATGAAATTAAAACAGGATACTAGTAGTATGAATTCAAAAATGTTCCTCTTTTTTGTTTTGGGACCTTTTCTCAAACAGCAGACATTATGTACGGTAATAAGGAGGTTAAAATCGTAAATGAAAAGGTTATATTTGTTTACTTCCTCAAAAGAAAGGTTATCGAGGTCGTTTTACGTTCTTCAGCTTATCTCGAAAGTTTTTAAATCCGTATTGTTTTTGTCAACAATGAAAGGACATGGAGTAAATTTACATGAAACAAAGTCCATATCAATACACGATAAAGCCAACAATAGTACAAGGCTTTTATTGTTGATCTTCATCTTGAAGCAAAGATAGACTTTCAACAATGATCTTAGCTATACTTTAAAGACATTCAAAGACGGCCTCTTCCATCGGCTTTAGTGGAGTTCATTGCTACATGTTGATCAACGCCTGATTTCAACATGAGGCTGTCAAATATGATCTTTTTGCATAACTCATATTATGTTTATGACGGTCTCTAACACCGGTTTAGCGTAATTCTTTGATACATTCTGGTCAACGCTACATACATAGAACGTCGACTAGCAAAAAATTAACTGCCATCGCGTTTTTACAATCGCCGTCATCCGTTGCCCGACAAAATTTCTAGCCCAATCACCAACATCTTTTTTTTCTTTTTTTTATTCTGTAATTTTTATTTGGCACATCTGATGGTTTTCTGATTTTTAAGAAACGTGCTTTCGTTTTTTTAAACATGCAGATAAAATAATGCTTGATTAGAAAATGTTTGATGTTAAGTTTCAATAAATAGCACATGACTATTTCAAATGGGGTTTAGATAAAACTCTATATTCGTCAGTTGCATATCATTTAGGTTTAAATTTATCCATTTAAGAAAACGATACTGAATTAAGTGTCCTAATCATGTAACATTCCTAGCCATTACTGAATCACCGTTATAACACACTCATAAATTAATCCCTTTTACGTCCAAAAATATTTTCATTTTTCAAACTTTCAAACTATATCACTGAATACCATTGGCATTTTAGATCAAGCAAAAACAAGAGTGCTACCGGTTTGTCTTTATTCTAGACATATGTATAATCTTTTAGTAACAGATTTTGTGAACAATTGTATATCAGGTTTTATAGGAGGAGTATCATGGGTATATGTGCTAGTATTGTCTGTTATTGGTCCTCTTGAGATAAAAGTATGCATGGTTCTAACCTTGGACAAATGGGGGCAGAAATAAAATTCCCACCTGGTACTCTAATACTTGGAATGGGGAAGAACACTAGAAACTAAGTCACTGCAATAGCAAGATCTTTGGACGGGTTTATGTTTTTAGTTATTATTTAACGGTTGTTTCAAACTCGAACAGAAGAGTTTTATGTATCTTTTCTTTTGATGTTGCTTTTTACTCTTAGTTTTTGTCTTGTGTTATTGTATAATAGAGAGTTTATTCCGTTTTGTAGTCCACTGTCTCTGCAAAACATCTGAATAGGTAATGTTTCCGCTTATTTCTTTTCTCGCCAATTGAGTTTTAAGGTTTAAAAATATCTATCTGAATATCAATTTGAACATATACTTGTTACTGAGCAACAGTACCCTTTTTAGTCAACGGTCAGTCATAATTGCATGCCAAATCAGGCTTTATTGAATAGGCTGACATTACCATATTAAATTGGGCGAAATCAACTGAATAGCCAAAAAAGTGTTTTAATTGAAGAGGCTTCAGATTTGAAATAAGTGACATTAATCTTCCATATTGTTATCATTATTTTTCAGTCATTATACTAGGTGTTATACTTAATTAAATGCTGTTTTGTTATCTACACACCAATTATTATATTTAACAAATGACTTAAATCGGTTGTTGTTCTGTGAAAAGTTACATCAAACAAATGTGTCAATAATTGGGATATAAAATATCGGAATTACAACGTTAACTATCCATAAATGACGTACATCTTTTTGTTACCATGGAGATTAAAAATAAGATTATAAAACAGAAAACAGAAAAAAAAAATTCTGACAAATTATATTACTGTTTTACCGAAAACCGATTTTATTGAAATTTGCAATATCTACATTTTACAAAATTTTGTTTAAAACATAGAGTATCTCCCTCATGCAGAACTCTGTCTTTAACTGAATTTTGGCTTTTCTATTTAGATCCTTTTGGTTATACATACCCCTTGATGTATAAGCTTTTGAGGCAGTAATTTCGCTCTGTTGACAAGATCGCTGTACAAACTACAGGCACGGCAAAAGCGAATGAGTTGTGAAATGTACACGCCATATGCCTGGAGATGTGGGAATATTACTGCTCAAAAACGGGCAGTTCACAATTGGAAAGTCGAAATCGTCACGCTTGTCGTAAAGTTTAGTTTATAGACGTCCAGAGTTGTCAATGTAGAAGTATAGGTCCAGGTATGATGCTGATGATGGTGTACAGTGGTCTCTTTAATTTCGAGTTCATTTGGGGATATAAGATGGAGGTTATCCTTACAGAAAACAAGCCCACCACGGCCACCAGCATGAAACACAGCTTAAGGGGATACGAGTGTCAGAAATTTTGTAATTAGAACTAGATGTTGTCGGAAACGACAGCTATCCCCGCACTCCCTGTTTGACACAGAAAACAGTTGTTATACACCCTGCGCATAATTTTTGTCTCGCCCGCGACGAAAAGTCGCGGAGGCGAGACTTAGGGATAGCGTTTCCGGCGGCGGCGGCGGCGGCGGCGGTGTCAACAATTTGTAAACTATTGTGAATTAACAAGCTTTTATTAGTTGTAGGTCTATAGTATTTGATGTGCAGTTGCATCCTTATGGGTACAACTCAAATCCCTAATTAGATTATGGCCCTGGCCCCTTAGTCACACATGAACGATCACATTAAGTTTTTAGCAAGCAGTTTGTACAGCCTATACCAGTAGTCTCAGGCACTTGATATTTGACATGCAGTTGCGTCTTGGGGAGTACATACCGATTCAATGCCCAGATGGTGGCCCTGGCCCCTTAGTCACGCATGAGCGATCATATTAAGTTATTAGCAAGCAGTTTGTACAGCCTATACCAGTAGTTTGTACAGCCTATACCAGTAGTCCTAGGCACTTGCTATTTGATAAGCAGTTGCGTCTTGGGGAGTACATATCGATTCCACGCCCAGATGGTGGCCCTGGCACCTTAGTCATGCATTAACGATCACTTAAAGTTTTTAGCAAGCAGTTTGTACAGCGTATACCAGTAGTCCTAGGCACTGGATATTTGACATGCAGTTGCGTCTTGGGGAGTACATACCGATTCCATGCCCAGATGTTGGGCCTGACTTCTTAGTCATGCATGAGTGATCACATCATTTTTTTTTTCAAGGAAATTGTAAACACAGTTTAAGATTATATTTTATTTTTATTGCTGCTGCAGTAGATCAGTGTGCAAATTAAGGCGATGCAGGGGCGGGCGAGACAAATCCTGTGTCCACAGTTTATTTTCATTATTTTTTAAATCTATCTATTGATAGTCATTATTGTTACTAGGAGAATTCTAGGATATATGGTTGCCAAGTAGAATTCCAAAAAATAAGAGTTCTTTGAGACTTTCAGGAAATTTACCAAGATTGGAATCAATATTTATGAAATCCAGTTGATGAAAATGTTTTTCCTACACTAAACAAACAATTTAAGTATGGTTGATAGGTAGAATTCCAAAAAATAAGTGGTTTTTGAGACTTTCAGGAAATTTACCAAAATTGGAATCAAATATTTTTTAAATCCAGTTTATGAAAATGTTCGTCTTAAACTATACATGGTGACTTCAAGATGAAGAGCAACAATAAAAGCGTTGTTCCATTGCTTTTTACCATGTATTTATAGAGATTTTGTCTCATGTGCATTTACTCCATATCCCTTCATTGCTTATTATACACACATTTTAAGTATGGTTGCCAGGTAGAATTCAAAAAATAAATGGTCTTTGAGACTTCCAGGAAATTTACCAAAATTGGAATCAAATATTTTTTTAAATCAAATTTATGAAAATGTTCATCCTAAACTACACAAACATTTTAAGAAAGGTTGCTAGATAGAATTCCAAAAAATAAGTGTCTTTGAGACTTTCGGGAAATTTACCAAAATTGGAATCAAATATTTTTGAAATCCAATTGATTAAAATGTTCGTCCTAAACTACATAAACATTTTAAGTACAGTTGTTACATAGATTTCCAAAAAAAATAAGTGGTCTTTGAGACTTTCAGGAAATTTACCAAAATATGAACCGCCTTTCAGAATCCTAAGTTTTCAGAATTTTGTTTTTTACCAAACACTTGTCAGAATATAAGATAATATGCCAAAATTAAAAAAAAAAATATGTGTCTTTGATATTTTCAAGAAATTTATCAAAGTTGGAACCGGAACCAAAATTCCAAAAGCTTATTGCAAATCTATAGACTATATGCAACAATTCTGCTTAAAGATTTAATCCCTAAACCAAAAATGTAGGAGGAGTTTGCGTCAAATGCCACATGTGTCTAATCCACATCTTCGGGTCCTTGTTAAAATTGACATCATGGGGCCTCTTGTTTGCACCAAGACCAATATCAAAAATCCGAAAGCTTATTGCGCATCTACAGACTGTATGCAACAATTCTATGACAAAATTAAATCCCTAAATCCATAAATGTAGGAGGAGTTTGTGTCACATGCCACATGTGTAAAAATTGACATGAAGGGGCCTCTTGTTTGCACCAAGATCAATATCGAAAATCCGAAAGCTTATTGCGCATCTGCAGACTATTGCAACAATTCTACAACAAAATTAAATCCCTAAATCCAAAAATGTAGGAGGAGTTTGAGTCACAAGAAAAGTGTGACGGACGGACGGACAGACGGAGGGTATAACATTATCTCCGAACTTTCTTCGAAAATGCGGGGATAATTAAAGTATTGATCTTTTGTTTTGAAGAACTTTGCTATTAGAACAACATGTAATAGCTTGCAGTGCACTTTTGTCATCTACTCTGAACTATTAAAGCATATTTTGCTAAATATTGTTATAATGTATATAATGGTGTACTTGTACATGAGAATATATTTCATGTGTACACTTTGTTTATAACTTTTATCTAAATTTATGTTAATTCTAAATCTAAGTTTTAACTCCCTCCATCGTAGTTTTGTCCTTAGCTCTATTTGATTTTACCGATTATTTGGATTTCGTTTGGTTTTATGCATTTTTAACTTTTTTTTGAAATTGTGGATTTCCTTTTTTTGGGTTCAAGTGCTGCTGCTGAGGAATTAATTTCCGAAATGGCCATACAGCTCATTTAAATTATTGCAGTTGGAGTTAACATATGCGTTATGTCCTCATGTTCATTTACTCCATCTCCTTTCGTAAAATATAAAAGGTCCTTTACTGCTCAAGAAATAAACTGAAGCCAATTCAACCAGTTTTAGACCCAAAGGGAAAATAACATAGGTGTTGGTCATCAGGATAGGCATGGCTTGAAAGCATTTTGTCAGGTGAGCGATCCAGGCTCAGTATCTGAGTCTTTCCCAAACAAAATTTTATTCTAACAAATCATAAATAAATCACTAATAAGTCATGAATAACATAGAAATGCTATGATATTAACATGATTTGTTACTCACTTGTATGTTGTGGTTTCTGGTTCTGTGCTTTGTGTCTGTCTGGCGTCATTGTTTTTGTGTCTAACGTCATTGTTTTCTGTGTTCTCGTTTTTGCCCTGTCTTTGGACTTCGATTTTTGTCACCCCTTTGTTCCTTCGGTATTCTACTGCCGTTGTTTTTGTTAAACAAATCATAAGGGGCATAGTTATGCAAATTCGACTTAACTGATCTATTTCACATTTGTTAGAATACAAATGGTTTATTTAGGATTTGTTATCTTTTTTCCATTTAAAACTATGTTATTAGTGATTTGTTGTCTTTTTGCTTGCAGGAAACTATGTTATTACTGATTCTTTAACTTTAACTTTCTTCAAAACTATGTTATTTATGATTTGTTAACTTTTGCTTTTAGCTAGAACTATGTTATTAATGGTTTGTTAACTTTTTAATCGTAGAATACTATGTTTTTAGTGAGATATTAACTTTGAATCTAATCTAAAAGTATGTTGTTACTGATTTGTTACTTTCTTCAATGCTGTAAAACTATGTTATTAATGATTTGTTTAAATTTCATTGTGAGGAACTTAATTACTTGTTTTGAAATTTCCAAAAAATCAAATTAAATTAAA
This sequence comes from Modiolus philippinarum, assembly GCA_002080025.1. Classification (NCBI taxonomy): domain Eukaryota; kingdom Metazoa; phylum Mollusca; class Bivalvia; order Mytilida; family Modiolidae; genus Modiolus; species Modiolus philippinarum. Next base: position 250 of record MJUU01069516.1, on the reverse strand, counting down.
AGATCCCTCTGCTTTTACACAAAATTCAAATGTTGACAGAAAGAAATGGAGGTAAATATTCTATTGGAGATTATTTCTACGACTGCGGGTAGATATGCTGCTTCAGATAGGTAACTATTTTATATAATAAGCAATATTCCTGACTAATTTTTAAATATTTGGCAAGCACAATTTGAATACATTTAAATGAATATTTAAATATAAGATGAACCGGTATAGGTCTTTGGAGGAGCATTTATTATTTTTTTTC